>CM021100.1:50739600-51010157 GCA_007115665.2 Sequoiadendron giganteum | reverse complement strand
ATACAATCAATGAAACGTGATCATGAGTACATTCGCGACTCATAAGATATTAAAAGAAAACTACATAACCTACATATTCAACAAGCTCATTAACCATAATATGAAGGCATATACACCCTTATGGAACTTAACATTAGATCAATTAACATAGAGTCACAAATGGATAACATTTAGGTAAGCATGGTTCCATTAAGAGTATAAATTCTTAACAAGAACTAGGTTTTCTCAATACTTCCAGGATAGTATAATAGTTTGACTAAGGGTCATACTCTAACATTATTCAATGTCTACCATCTAGTAATTAATCAATGCCACCTTTGTATATATAATATATATATATATATATTTTATCAATAAAAGTAGAAGATCACTTAGATAACAACTTAAGAATTTACAATTAAGAACCAATAAACTTTTCCAAACTTAAATATATCCTTATTCATTTTATTAACTTCCAAATATTTAAAACAATCACCTAAATATAGTTTCATCAATCTCTTTTAGACGGGCCTATGTCCCTCAACCCCTAGTTACATTAGTGGGCCCTCTTAAATAAATTTTGATAATTTTTAAGTCAATATTCCAAGGCCCCTAAAGAGATACAATTAAATGGAAATGATCATTTTGCAAGTTCATTGAGTACTAACCTATGCTATTTTAATTTCATTATCTCTTTTGTTTTGATGTTGTTTCAATCAAATAATATTAGATTACAATAATTATGTAAATCTATACTTTGAGATGTATTCTCTTTAGTTCTCTAAACCCCAAGATTTCATTCTATCTTTTAATAACTTCATTTCATAAAAATAAATCTCATAAAATATCCTTTTCCTAGAAATTAAATCATTTACTAGCTTTATTAAGAAAATCATTAAGAATTTAATAAGCATGCTAAAATTTAGCATAATTTATTGGCGAAATCATTAACAATTAAATATATTAATCTTTTACTAAAATTTATTAATGAAATCATTAATAATTTAATAACCATTAATATATTACTACCTTATTAATATTTTAATAAGATAATGAATGAAATGATAAATAAATTTATTGGTCATCATTAACACTTTACTATCTTTACTAACCTTATTAGTATTTTATTAATTTTTTTATTTTTTTTGGAAATAGTTTGGGTGGACCCACTTCATCTATTTAGCATGGGAATCTAAGCATTTTTTTTTACTTTCTTACTTTAGGCTAAATGGTTCGATGCCTTTAGGAAGATATGAAAATAGGGAGTTTATGAGTAATTAGTTTCCCATAAATTTATTGGTCATCATTAACACTTTACTATCTTTACTAACCTTATTAGTATTTTATTAATTTTTATTTTTTTTGAATAGTTTGGGTGGACCCACTTCATCTATTTAGGAGGGGAATCTAAGCATTTTTTTTTACTTTCTTACTTTAGGCTAAATGGTTCGATGCCTTTAGGAAGATATGAAAATAGGGAGTTTATGAGTAATTATTTTTCCCTCCCCCTCACATTCCTCACTCCAAATAAAACAAGCCTTCCATGGAAACTTTTTGATTAAAACAAATCAACTAACATTTTTACGTATTCTCTAACCCTCATGCCATTATTTTCGAGCACCTCTACTCAGCCGAAATACTTCACTTCTTTTTCTTTATTTAATTGTTTCTATAAAAAATAAAATTAATTACAATCTCTCCATGCCCTAATTCATTAATATGGAAAAAGAAACCCTATTTCCTTTAATATTATTGTTCTCTTGTGCAATAGCGATGAGCAGAGGGAAGAAGAGAGCAGTGGAAATTATAAGGTTAGGTATGCAAAGTGGGGTATGGTGAGTGGGGCGTTTGGTAGCAAGGAAAGTGCATTTGGAGGAGCAGATGCCAATAGTGGCAGAAGAGCAGCATAAGCGTGTGGTTCTATTCATTTCTCTCCCAAAGAGACATCATGTCTTTTCTTTGTTTATATATTCTTTCTCTAAAACTATTAATAAACTAAATGGTGAAAGTCATTGACAGATTTGTTGGAGTTTCACTTCACTCCCGCATCCATTTCCTCCCCTTACCACGCCCCCATGCCTTCAAACTTACCAACTCGCAGTTCGGCAGTGTCTACCGGGCTACCGCAGGCCTTCTCTCTCCTCTTTGTAGTTTCACGATCGTCACTTCTATAGTCTACCACATTACCGCAGTCATGTCATTCACTGATGGTGGTTTCATGGTGGCGGTCATCTGCAGTTACCTCGCTACCGTGGACTAACCGCATGATGCCTGCGGCAATGCACTTAACCGCCAGATCAGTGTTTCCGCCTTCCCGCAGTCATCAGTCTAACCGCGTGCGGTATCGCGGTTTTCATTGTCGCACCCAACTTCGTCGTCTTCTAACCATCAGATCATGGTTACCACTTTACCACGGTCCCTTCTCTAACCATCTATTATACAGCGGTGGACCGTCCGCTGACTACCAGAGCGCCAACCGCCACACCACGACCGTCATCCTCCCTCACTTTAGTAATGCAGGTTAGCATTTATTGCTGGCCACCGTGGCCTCTCCAAAACCTTCAGTGGTAGTGCAGTAGTTTACTATGTTTGACCTTTCTTCAATGGTAGTTGTGCGTGTTGTCCTAGCGGGTAGTTAGGATATATAGGACGATAAGTTAAGTCTAAAGGACTGTTATTAAATTGATTTGACTTTGTATGGACAAGTTTTTGCTGGCATACGTGAATGTCTTTGATAGTATATTAATTTTGACTTGGCCATAAAAACTTTTATATATTGGCATGTTTGTAATTTTTGTGACAGAAGTTTTAATAGAAAATTGCTCTGAAGAAGCAAATAATTTTTGGAATGTTGTTCTGTGTTAGAATAGAATATTGAAATTTTTCTTTTTGTGTATGTTTTTATTCTTTGCCATTTTCTTCCACGTGGTATCAGAGCCTAAGGTTATTTGAAGAGAGACTGTAAATCATGGTAGCAAGCACAAGTTTGAGTAATCCTCAAATTCCAAAATTGAATGGAAAGAATTATGACTACTGGTCCATAAAAATGAGAGCATTGTTTTGTTCACAAGATTTATGAGAGTTTGTAGAGAATGGGTTTCCAGAACTAGCATATGATGCCTTGACACAAGCAAAGAAAGATTTACTGAAAAATAACAAGAAAAAGGATTCAAAGGCACACTTCTTCATTCTACAAGGTGTACATGAAAATATTTTTCCCAGAATTTCAGCCACAACCAAGTCCAAGCAAGCATGGGACATTTTACAAATTGCATATCAAGGAATGGACAAAGTTAAAACTGCAAAGTTGCAAATATTAAGAAGAGAGTTTGAGACTCTGTTTATGGAAGAAAATGAGTCTGTAGATTCATACTTTACTCAAATAATGGGACTGGTAAACTAGATGAGAACACATAGATAGACATTAGAAGATGTCAAAGTTGTAGAAAAGATTCTAAGAAGCTTACCCACAAGATTTGAGTCAATTTCAGTCACAATAGAGGAGACAAAGGACCTCACCTAGTATTTAGTTGATGAGCTATATGCTTCACTAATTTCTCATCAGTACAGAAATAATAGAATAGAAAATATTTCATTGGAGCATGTATTCAAGTCACAAGCTTCAATTAACCAAGGAAGAGGCAGCGGTAGAATGAATTTCAGAGCAAGAGGAAGAGGCTTCAATAGAGGTAGAAGAAATAACCAGTCAAGTTCAAGTGGAAGAGGCAGCAGCCAAAACCCATCTTAGAATTTTCCCCAAGGGCAAAGTTATGAAAAATCTCAGGTCCAATGCCATTATTGTAAAAAGTTTGGACATTACATGAATGAGTGTAGAAAGAAGCAATATGATATGGGTAGACAAAATGCAAAGTTTACTAGAGAAAGTCAAGACCATAGAGCTGATAAGAGCACAATGGTTTTAGCCTGTAATGTAGCTCAAGCTAGTGAGAAAGAAGTTTGGATTTTAGACTAAGGTTGTAGTAATCATATGACAGGGAACTTAGAGTTGTTTACAAGTCTAGATGAGAATATTCAATCAGATGTCACCTTGGGTAATGACAACAAAGTGTCAGTTAAAGGAAAGGGAAATGTTAATAATCTGGCCAAGCAGGGGGAGCAAAAATATATCTCAGATGTTTATTTTGTGCTTGGTCTTAAACACAACTTGATGAGTGTAGGACAGCTAATTCAAAAGGGTTATAGAATGAGTTTCAAAAATGGGTTGTGCACAATTTTAGATAAATACCCAAGTAACCAACTAATAGCTAAAGTCAATATGACAAACAATAGAATGTTTTATTTGAGAATTCAGCCAGCCTTAAGCACGAACTATGCACAAGCAGAAGAGGTGTCAACAGTGACACAAACTATCTTTCAAGTATAGGTAAATGATGAAAATTGGCTTTGGCACTTAAGATTCGGTCATTTAAATTTTGGTGGCTTGAATTTGCTTCATAGGAAGAGCATGGTAAAGGGAATTCCATTAATTGAAAAACCCGAGAGAGTTTGTGAAGGTTGCATACTAGGAAAGCAACATAGAGAGTCTTTCCCAACAGGGAAATCCACAAGAGCAAAAGCCCCATTAGAAATTGTTCATTCAAACTTGTGTGGTCCAATGCAGACACCTTCAATAGGTGGTAGTTTTTATTTTCCGACTTTCATAGATGATTATTCAAGGAAGACATGGGTCTATTTTCTAAAAGAGAAAAGTGAAGTGTTTAATTTCTTTTGTGAATTTAAGTCACTAGCTAAAAAACAGAGTGGTAATTTTATCAAAGTGCTAAGAATAGATAGAGGAGGTGAATACATATCAAGAGATTTTTTTAAATTTCTGCAAAGAACATGGAATACACAAACAGTAGACAACAAGATACACGCCTCAATAGAATGGGGTAGCTGAGAGGAAAAATAGAACCATAATGGAGATGGCTAGAAGCATGATGAAAGCCAAGCATTTAACAAATAAATTTTGGGCTGAAGTTGTATCCTGTGCAGCATATATCATAAATAGATATCCAATAGAAAGTGTGATAAATATTATCCCTGAAGAAGCATGGACAGGTAAAAAGCATAGTGTGTCTCACATGAGATTTTTTTGATGTGTTTCATATGCACATGTACTTGATGAGTTGAGAAGAAAACTTGATAACGAATGAGAGAAATACATTTTTGTTGGATATAGTGAAGAATCTAAAGCATATAAATTGTTTAATCCAACAACCAAGAAGGTTATAATTAGTAGGGATGTTCAATTTGTTCAAGATGAAGCATGGGATGGAAATAAAGAGAGCACTCTCAATGTTACAGTCAATATCCCTCAAGATGAGAATGAAATTATAGTTCCAGCTAATGTACCTATTGTCCCTATCCAACCTCAGACAAGTGGTCAACAATTGACACCAACAAGTAATGTAAGAGTAGCAACAAGAGGACTGCAGATGCCGACCACAACAAGAACTTCTAGTGCAAGACCTTCAAGGCCACATTCTATAGATTCAAGTGATCTTTCAAATCCAACTTTAGCAAGCATGAGAAGACAAGCAATCAGAAGCATGAGTGATATTTATAACCAAAATGAAGGTGAGAATAATCCTCAGCAATTTACACTTTTTGCATTTTATTCTCAAGCTGAAGATCCAATTCATTATGAAGATGCAATAAAAGAAGAAAAGTGACTAAGAACAATGGATGGTGAGATAAATTCAATTGAAAACAATCAGACATGGGAGTTGTAGAGTCTTCCAAAAGACAAATATGTCATAGGTGTTAAATTGATTTATGAAACAAAATTTAATGCAAATGGAGAAGTGCAGAAGCACAAAGCAAGATTGGTTGTAAAGGGTTATGCACAACAACCTAGAATAGATTACAATAAAACTTTTGCACCTGTAGCACACTTTGACACAGTCAAAATGTTATTAACCTTAGCAGCACAAAACAGTTGGTTAGTTCTCCAAATGGATGTTAAATCAGCATTCCTCAATGGCTATCTTGAAGAGGAAGTTTACATTGAACAACCATCTGTATATGAGATATCAGGACAATAAGATAAAGTCTACAAGCTAAAAAATGCACTGTGTGGTTTGAAACAAGCTCCAAGAGCTTGGTGTAGCAGAATAGACAGTTATTTCATACAAAACGGATTTACCAGATGCAACAGTGAACCAATACTATATACTAAAGTGAATTATTATGGTGAAATCTTGATTATTTGTTTGTATGTTGATGATTTGATCTTAACAGGAAATTTGTCAATTGAAATGTTCAAAACAACAATGATGAAAGAGTTTGAAATGACAGACTTAGGTCTGATGAAGTATTTTCTAAGCATTGAAGTAACACAAAATGACAATGGAATTTTTATTTCTCAGTCTAAATATGAAAATGATGTTTTAAAGAGATTTAATATGGTGAATTTCAAGTCAGGACCCACTCCAATGCTGACTGGTCTGAAATTGAGCAAGGAAGACAAAGGATCAGATGTTAATCCAACTTTGTATAAACAGCTGGTAGGGAGCTTGATGTATTTAATAGCCACAAGGCTTGATATAATGTATGCAGTAAGTTTAATCTCCAGATTCATGGAAGCGCCAAAAGAGTCACATTGGATGGCTGGAAAGAGAATTTTAAGATACATTAATGAAAAAAACATTTTGGCATTCAGTATAGCAGATCAAAAGAATTTAAATTAGTTGGCTACACAGACAGTGATTGTACTAGAAGTATTGGTGATAGGAAAAACACATCAGACTACGTTTTTAATTTTGGCAGTGGAGTAGTTGCATGGGCTTCAAAAAAGCAACCTGTAGTCGCATTGTCTTCAGCTGAGGCTGAGTATGTTGCAGCCACAAGCACATCTTGCTGGGCAGTGTGGGTGAGAAGAATTCTCAAAGAACTTCAATTTGATCAATTGGATGCCACAATTTTTTTTTGTGATAATAACTCTGCAATCACCCTCTCTAAGAATCTTGTGTTTCACAAGTGGAGCAAACATATCGATACACGCTTTCATTTCATTCGGGAGTTGATCATCAATGGTGACATCAATCTGGAGTTTTGTAGGTCGGACGAGCAATAGGCGGATATTCTTACCAAGTCACTAGGTCGGGATGAATTCATACACCAAAGAATCAGGCTGGGCATCATAGACTGCACGAGTTTTGTTCAAGGGGGAGTGTTGGAGTTTCACTCCACTCCCGCATCTATTTCCTCCCCTTACCGCACCCCCGCGCCTTCAAACTTACCAACTCGTGGTTCGGCGGTGTCTATCGAACTACCATAGGCCTTCTCTCTCCTCTTTGTGGTTTCACGTTCATCGCTTCTACAGCCTATCGCATTATCGCGGTCATGTCATTCACTGATGGAGGTTTCACGATGGCAGTCATCTGCAGTTACCTCGCTACCGCGGACTAATTGCATGATGCCTATGGAAATGCGGTTAACCTCCAGATCAGTGTTACCGCCTTCCCGTAGTCATCAGTCTAACCATGTGCGGTATCGTGGTGTTCATCGTCGCACCTAGCCTGGCCATCTTCTAACCGTTAGATCACGATTACCGCTTTACCGTGGTCCCTTCTCTAACCATCTGCGGTATAACAGTGGACCGCCCGCTGACTGTCATAACACCGACCGCCACACCATGACCATCATCCTCCCTCACCGCAGTAATGTGGGTTAGCATTTCTTGCTGGTCACCGCAGTCACCGCAGCCTCTCCAAAACCTTCAATGGTAGCGTGGTAGTTGACTATGTTGAACCTTTCTTCGGCGGTTGTTGTCATGTTGTGCTAGCGAACAGTTATGATATATAGAATGATAAGTTAAGTCTAAAGGACTGTTATTAAACCGATTTGACTTTGTATGGACAAGTTTTTGCTGGCATACGTGAATGTCTTTAATATTGTATTAATTTTGACTTGATCGTAAAAACTTTTATATACTGACATGTTTGTAATTTTTGTGACAAAAGTTTTAATAAAAAATTGCTCTAAAGAAGCAAATAATTTTTGGAATGCTGTTCTGTGTTAGAATAGAATATTGAAATTTTTTTTTCTGTGTATATTTTTATTCTCTGCCATTTTCCTTCACGGATTCAAGAAAAAAGGCAAGAGCTCACATGATTGTAGGATATGCACAAAAATGGATTTGTTGAAGAGTTTATTGAGATTTTCAAGCAAATGCAAATCAGCAAGCATAGAGCCGAATACCGCAACCTTCTCAGCATCTCCTTTACCTGCGCCAAAATGGGAGCTTTGCAACAAGGTATGATAACCCATCAAAGCATAAAGGTGTAGAGGAAATTGTCAGATGTTGCAGATGCAAGTGCCCTAGCAGCCATGTATGCAAAAAGCAAAGCATGGACCAGGCACGTGAACTAACTCACAGAAAAAGTGAAAGCATAGACAAGGATTGTGAGTTGCAGCGAAATGCGAAAGCATAGACAAGACGAGTGAATTGTTTTAACAATAATTTTTATTTTAATAAACATACTCTAAAATCTTCGTAGAAACCCTATTTTTAGGCTACAACACATCAAATTGGAGAAGTGAAAGGTTGCTACCAGGGAGGAAGAGTTTGTGGGAAGTAAAAGCCATAAAATAGATCTCATGGCATGCATGAATTACAAGATATGCACAAATGGATTTGTTTTAAAAAATATAGAAATTGTCAAGCAAATGCAATTGCCAGGTATAGAGACAAATTTCATACCCTTTACCAACATCTTTGATGGCTTTAGAAACTTTCAAGCAAACATAATTAGTAGGGGTAAGGCCAGCCTCCACTACATTCGCCAACGTCCTCCCAGCTTGTGCCAAAAGTGGGCGCTTCCAAACCGGGTATGGGCATCCCTCAAAGCATAACAGATACAGGAATTTTCTTTAAAGTTCAAAATTATGATGGAGGAAAAAGAATGAATCTGTGAGAGCCGGTAGCAGGGATAAAGCCATAACCTTCGACATTGGATGACATTCTCCTTCCTGGTAGCCAAATCCCTCACCTTCGCCAACATCTAGCCATGAGACTTCCATGCAATTTGTGGAAACGTTGGTAAGGCACGTGGAGGAAATAATTTAAGTTTATTGTTCTAGGAATTTATTTCTTTTATTCTTTCCTTCTAAAATATTTCATTACCATTCGCCATTTTGGGAGGGGCACTAAAAACTAGCGTTTGGAGTCTACTTGAAATTGGGTAAAAATTAAGATAGCTTACTTGTCTTTATGTCTTTATAAACTGTAGACACTTAAAACTAACATCATGCATCTTGCTCTAACTAACATTCAATTCTGCTATTAATTAGTCAAAACAATTTATTGATTAATTCCCTAAGGTTAATCATATTTAATTAAATAAATCAAATTATTTAATTAAGTCCTAAAGTTCTTCTTATTTGATTCAATAAATCAAATTGATTTAAATCAAATATCAAATCCCTAAAATCCCCCAAATTAATTAATCTAAATTAATTAACTTCTAATCATAATTACCATTCTCTAGCTTTTGACTCAACTAGAGTCAAATCTAAACTCTCAACTAACCCACCCACTTGCACCAATAAATCAATTATTTGATTTATCAATTCTTCTAATTACTTTCAAAAGGGCGTCAAGATGGAATATTCTTCCAATTTGAATCTTCCCTCCACATGACTTGTCCCTTCCAATAAAGCATTAAATGCTCTTACACATCTCTTCCACAAGTCAAACTTGGCATTTATTTCACCTTTCATCCCCCCTAAACATGTCTTTTCATGCAAATTCAAATTTGAAATTGGCACATTGGCCAAGACTTGCACATTCCTCACCCTCTCACACCTTGACAAGTGGCATCTTATCATTGGCTCATGAATGATCCCATATTCATCAATTTGGCCTCTCCTCCCTTCAAGTTCAACTATAAGTTGAAGGCTTCTCTCCTTCAAACGGGGAACACACTTCATGCAAGGTTACTCTCTTCATTTGAGAATCAATCTTTCTCTTCATCATCCACATTTGAAAGCATCTACACTATAGGCAACTTGAGCTCAAAGCATCTCATTGTCTATATCATCATCTTGGTAATCTTGCTTATCAAGGATTGGGAAAGGGCTCTTTCACATATTCAAAGAGCACCAATCCACCATAGAATAGATGCATTTCATGTCTTCTTTACATGTTTAATTTGGTTTTATCATTTGTTTGGAAGAATTTCATGTTATTCTATGAGGATGTTAGAATCATGCTAACCATTTGCAGGATTTCACCATCTACAAAATGGCGCTAGAAGGAGGGTAGATTGCAGATTTATAGTCTAATTGCAATAATATAGTATAATTGAAAATGATTTTTTTTTTCTTATGAGAACTGAAACTTACTATCTAGCTAATTATATTCTTCTCATTTTGAAATTTGTTTGTCTTGGACAACGCTAGTCTATAGGGAATCATATCAGAAAATAAACAATGTGCCATTTCGATTCTCTGTTCATTATCAAACTCAATATTTTTGTTTAAACTTCAAATATTTGACAGGAACTTTTTCATGATGTTGAGTTTGTTTTTCATATGCCAAGCAGAAAATTGAACGTAACGTTGTCAATATTGGTCATCAATGTCACTGCCTCTTATTAAATATCGTTGTTTTTCCTTTCATTGTTTTGCACTCAGAATACTATTTTGACATTGATTGGTCCATCCATTTTGTTTGCAATATTGTTGTTTTCAAAGTAGACTTGCAAATCATACACGTAACCGAATCATTATAACGGGATCTCCTCTTGATCTTGTAGTTATTATACTTTACTTGGTTGATACGTTGGATTGCTGTCATGTATTGTTGTCTACATGAGCCATGATATGGCAGATGGTAGAAACTACACCTCTTGAGCCCCTCTGTCAATAGTTCACATACTTTTTCTAAGCCTAAATAGCTCGCATGCCTTTCATGTACCCAAAGTCATCATAATTGTGAAATTTGCTCTTAAATGTATGGTCAAGCCTAACGAGTGGGGGGCTAATCCGGTCTCACTATTGTATCTACCTATGATGATCAATGGTGGGACTGTTTCTCTCTATGCCGCGACCAGGGTTGAACACATATGGTGAGCATAACACACTAAATACCATAGTAAATACCACTATCATTTCAGACTTGTAGGCTGTCTTTTCTTATGACTATCAAATCGAGTTCTTTCCTCTAGAAATTGGCATGTTGCCTAGGATAACTGTGTAGCCAGAAACAAAATGCATTGATTTATTGTCTGTATTATGCATTATTGATGACAATTTGCAGATCAAAGGTCGTGTTCCTCTTGTGTGCTTGCAGAATCACGTGACATGTTTGAAAGAAGGACGTGTCATAGAAGTTACCATGCTTGGGTACAGAGAAACCAACTACCTTTGAAACTTTGGAGGAGCTGCCACTCTCCTCTAGAAGACCACCAATATCTACTCACCAAGTTGTAGAAGAGACCAGATGCCACAAATTGTATTCCATTTATTACTGGAACTAAATCGAGAATAGTGTCAAAAGATCCAATATTTGAAGTGGCTTCTCTGAAAATTTCACCAACATTATCGCTATTTCACCAAATGGTTCACTTTGCACCAGTGGCAGACAAAGATGGAGTCACTATCAATTATTTACTGTTTTTTTTTTAAATCCCATTTTGCGTACATGTCTGCCACAACATTTCTAGCTATAACATCTGACAAAATTTCTTTATGAAGTATGTCAATGCAGCCACTTCCCTCTCAATAACTGGCAAATAATATATGTATTGTGTGAGTATTCAATGTGGTGTCATGTGTGTTGAAGAATTCAGGTAAAAAGTAACAGGTTTCTATAGTTTAAGTCAATTCTATTGGCAAGTGTTGTCTTTTCTCATCACTTATCACTGTAGTGTGGTAGGTTCTTTTCTGTTTAAATTGACGTTGCATACCTTACTATTTTATGTATTCTATCCTTGGATACATTGTACTGCTGATTTGAATGGATGTCCTAGCATATTGTAACCATTGACCGACATTTAATAGCTCAACAAAACACACTACTTTCCACATGAATGACACAACCTATCATAGGAAATCTGATGTGAAATAGCCTATCACACGAATTTCGTAGTTCTCCACTTTCAATCAATATTATTGCACAACTAATCCTTCTTGCACAGTCTAATTTTCTGCAGTGATGGTCCCCATAATTTTTTAGCTTTATTCTCATTAACAAATGTACGTTTTGTTTGAGCCTAATCAAGCACAAAATGCAGCGGGCAAAGATCTTGCAAAATCGGGTGTGGCTGATTGTTTTTAATTTTATTAAGAAAGTTGACATGCCATTTGAAAAAGCGATGGAAACAAGCAAATACAAAACACATACAAAACACAAGCTATTTTACCTCGTAGGCAAAAAAACAAAACTCGAGGTGATCTAAAGCGATGGACTGTAGATCTTATCAAATCTATGAGCAAGCAGACATACCACACCTTTCACTCTACAACTGAAGGGAGTATACTTTATTTCATGTCTTTGGTTAAGTTTCTTGAATTCAGGTGTTCCTTTTGTCATGGGTAGTAATGGTGAATAATATGAAGTTAGTGATGCATTACTTAATGTTCTCTAAAAAATAAGAAATGATAGGAGATTGACTAAATGCAATTCAACAAACTCAAAGGAGAATTTAATAACAATTTCCATATGCATTCTCTTTTGAAAACTTGTTTTGTTAAAGCTATAACAATAAAAATCTTAAATAGAATTTTTCAAATTCTTGAGAATGTTCATTTTGACCAACTTTAGGAATTTTATTTAAGATATTCTGTGAAATAAAGATATAAATTGTTCCAAAACGAACATTTCGACATTCACAATTGGGACAAACAATGTCAAAGCCATGTGAATTCATTCATTAGGTTATTTTTGAATGTGTTCATTATGTTAAAAAATATGTTCATCATATTACTGATTTCCTGAAATATCCTACATCCTATGTCTGATAACCTTGTATTTTTTTATCAGGTTGGCATTGAAATCAAGCACCAGAATTGAACGAAGGCGAACAAAGGAGAGTTGAAGATTCTTTTTGAAATCAAAACTTGGAGAATTTTTTTTTTTAATGCTTGTTGTAACAATCCAGAGTGCTCATTTTCTACTCTCATTTTCTATTTTAAACCAACTCACTTTTTTAATTTGGGTTTAAAATCGATCACTAATTTGATCTTTTCGAAGTTGGTTAAAAAGAACCTTAGACATTTACTAGATTTCAATTTGGACTTAAAATTGAACAAGGAAAACTTCACATTTCAATTGGTGCTTTTAAAATGAACTCATCATTGCTTTGAGGTATAAAATGAACAAGTGTCTTTCATGTTTTGCAATATTTTTCACAAATTAACATCATTGAAATGCATATGCACTTCTCTCGCGCTTCACAATGATCTTGAGAATCAAAAGCATTTTGGTGATATTAACTTGTCAAAAAGATTGCCTCCACATTTCAATTTGGGCATTTTAAAATTGAACAAAACATGCGAGTGTGAGCATGACATATCACAGAGGTTTTCCCCTTTGTTTTTCAATGAAGGTTGTGTGAACGACGGGATATGTTAGCTCACTTTTGTTTATCTTAGAGGGCCTGCCTTGTGGGAAAAAGTAATCACCCAAGGGAATAACCCAACCGGGAACACACTAAAGCCAAGCGACTTCCACCTGGGATATAAGTGTGGATATTGGAACAAAGGCCAATATCACGAGGATTATTCCGACAAGATGGACAGTAATGGACTCTTGCCGATGTTGGATAATCCCCCATGAACGGAATGCCTGAATTAGAACCCTTTGTTTAGAAAAAGGCCAAAACCTTGTCTATCTTGTTGGTGCAAAAGGTCATGTCCTTTGAAGCTGCCCCACATTATACATGTAGTCTTGTCATGAAAATGGAAAGTATGCCATGGGAGATTCATGGGTACTAATGCTTGGCTAACCCGAATAAGTGAGTGTCGTGGAGGGGAGCCAGTGTGGTCAAGCATTTAGCCATTCGAACAAGATATGCGCAGCTAGATTTATCCAAGTGGGAACCGAACAAGATATTGCCTCATCATCCTAGGATTGTAAAAGTGTTTGGGAAGAAATACATTGCTTGATCTTGAAAACATTTGAAAACAAACATTCACAAACCTTCAAATTTCAAACCCCTTGTGAGAAACAAATACTCTTGATGAACTTGGACACTCTTGCTTTCCCTAGGGATCATATCCCTAGAGGTTTCTAAGTGCACAAATTCTACCATCATTTGTTTTCAACAAGGTTAAACATAAGGAACTTTTGCCCTATTTTCCTCGATTTCCACACAAAGGACCTTATGGGATGAGAAAGAAAGTGAGACACTAGACATCAGTTTGAAAACATAATCAAAGCAAGTGCTTTTGGTAAAAATAATTCACTAAGACAAGATAAAAGACAAATTAGATTACACATGTGTTTTCTAACATGATTTCCTGCAAGATCAAAATCCCAAAACCAAAGTTCAAGAAGTTTAGTCTGAAAGCTCGTGAGGAGCGTCTTGAGATCTTGAGTTGTATGAGTTTTACTATCAACAGAATCCCAAAATTTTTGAAAGGTTTACTTTCCTCCCATAGGAAATATAGTGTGTTCTCCAACATCGAGGTCTTGTAAAAAGAAGTGTTATTCTAGGTCAAGTCTAGGATCAATTTCAATCACTTTCATCCATCTCTAAACCATCAAAATCAGTAAAAAATCACTTCACCAACAACTCTTGGAAACTTTGTAAACATCTGTTATGCTAAACTTCTAGGCAAAATCAAATCACTTTCTTTGACTTAACACAACTAGTCAAACCATCATCCTATACACAAGTTTTCTCTAGGATAACACAACTTCCTAGGGTTTATGAGTTCATCTTGTTTGGATTAACACACTTAGCCAAATTATCAAATAATCACCCCGTTTGACTTAACACAGTTAGTCAAATCGTCCTCTTATGTACAATTCCACTCTAGGATAACACAACTTCCTAGGGTTTTACAAGTGCATTTATCACATTTTGTTTGACTTAACACATCTAGTCAAACTATCAATCCAATCATGATCAATCAAAGTCCTAAAAAGTTTAGCATTTCCTTCAAATTTTCTTTAAGAGTTCCATTCAACCTTATCACTCATATTTCATTTATCTCATCCTCATCATCGCTTTGATCCTTCAATTATCCTAGTTCTTCGCTTCTTGGAACCTAAGGTTTAGACCGATCTAAAGAATTAGGGGTTCATCTCTTACATTCTTGAAAATTGATCTTCATTTTATTGTTTAAACTTGATCTCAACACAAGAGGGCATGGAATATAAACTTGATCCATCCATCATGAGCAATTTGAGTCAACCAAACTATCCAAGTCTCACAATGCCAATTGATTATCAAAACTCACATTTATGCAATTCAAACATGGCATCATTATATCCTCCAAACTTCAACGATGCAAATGTGAGTATGACCAATCTCAAGTTTGGAACACCTTTCTCAATGATAGATTTAAATCCAAGTCCAAATCTGCAAATCTATCAACCAAACACTCAATGCATGAGTTTTCCAAACAACATTATCCCATCAAATCCATACATGCCAAATACAAGTTTGTTGAACATGAACATTTCTAGTCCACACTTGGTGAACTTTGGGATAGATATGCTTGCAAATCCCCCTAATATTGTGCAAAATCCTAGCAATATATTGGCAACTACATATGTTGATTCAAGTCAAGGTAACACCATGCAAAATCAAAGTTACCTAAATCAAGGCATTATGATTCTCAACCACAAAAATGTTCAAAGTCAACCTATAAGGCCGAATCAAAACATCATACCAAATCAATCGGTATCACAACAACAAATGGCAACCATCCAAGCAATCCCAACAATAAACATGATCCCCAACCCACCACCACCACCCCCACCACCGCCAAAACACAACATGAAAAATTCATTCTCCATCATGTTGCAAGCTGCTCAAGAAGCTTCCTACAAAAACGTGCTCCAAAACAAACAAGCCGCAGATGTCGCTCAAATGGCACAAGCAATCCAACAAGCACATGCTCAAGAACGAGCGAAATTGCAAGCTTAGAAAGCGCAAGCACAAGAAAAATACCAAGCTCAATTGAAAGCACAACAAGAAGCACATCAACAATCCTTGCAAGACTACGAATTGCAGCAACAAAACCGACAACAAGCTTTGTTGGCACAACAATGACATAACCAACAACAAGCATTGTTGGCTCAGCAGCAAAAATAGGAGTTACTCACCCAACAAAGCTTACGAAAAATTCCCACCACAATTGTTGAAAACAATGTTCAATATCTTGAAGATGCTTCTACCCCATCCAATGATCAACTCAACATTCATCAAGAACCACTTTTTAGTGATCTATTTTAGGATGTGTTACAATTATTTGATCCCATTGACATAATATATGATCCATCAACCAATGATCGTATCGAAAAGGTCTCTACATCACCTTATGAGTTAGAGGACATATCTCAAGAACTTATTCTGAAGCATGATCAACATCTTCCATCAAAGTCTAGAAATGGTCTTTCCCAAGACACAATGACATCCTTCGACCTCATAGTTGAGAATAGTGTAAGAATCTTTGACTTCACACTTGATCCAATTCCATTCAAAGAACAAGTGGATATTAAGCCACTTCCCATGCATAAGGCCGATATCCAAGAATCCCTTCTACATAATCCATCCTTTGAAATTGACCCATGTCAAGAACTTGATCCAAAGCATGTTCAAAACAGTTCTAAAATGACTCAAGATCAAGAATTCATATCTCTGAGATACTATAATGATTTAATGGGAACTCTTCTATCTATACAAGATGTCGCAAATGATGATCATTTCCATATATCACATATCCCTCTGTTTACCTATAAGATGCTTTCTTTGGATGGACACGTAGATGATCTTCATTCAAAACAAGAGTCTCATACTCTTGACATCATTACCAAGGAACAAGAGTCTCCTACTCTTAACATTTGTGCACAGGACCAAGATGTGGAAATTTTTGGAGACATAGCAAAAACAAATCATGATGAAGGCTCCTACAAAAGTTGTGAATCAGAAACATCATGTGAAAGGAGTCAAGAGGAAGACTGGTATGTGGATAGTAAATCACAAACACTTCTTGAAGAAGTAGTACAATCTGATATTTCACAAGATCAAACTAAGGATATCAATTAAGAATTCATCCCACAGGCAGAGGATCCTATCACTTATAAACTTGGATCACTTACCTTTCTTAGGGAAAGCTATCTCATCAATAAAGAAGTTGGCACTTTTGAAGATCCACCATGGAGCAGAGAAGGATTAGCACCTTGTTTCCAAGGTAGATCATATCCTATTGTAGAAAAAATGTTTCTACAGATGAATTATCAAGGCAATGGATTAGGTCTGCAGGAACAAGAAATCCTAGAACCGGTGTAGATTATCGACAATCCTAAGCGTCAAGGACTTGGTTATTCGACAATCAAGGAATACAAAAATCTCAGGGATACCTCCACAATACTGGGGGCAACTTCGTCTCGAGGAAATTTTAACATAGGGAGAACGAAGAATCCTTATGATGAAACCAATGCCAATACTACAACTCACCACATCATGAATCTCCATCCACCCATCACCCCATCCACAAATTGGGACCAACGTCAAAAAAAAGACTTGAATCGAAGCATGAAAAATGTCATCAAAGAAAAAGAAGCTAAGAAGCACGAAGGACAAATCAAATACAAGTGGATACCAAAGAATACAAATCACTATCAAACTCCATTAGTCAAAGAAACTATGGGGCAAAATCAAAAAGGGAAAAATATCCATCAAATATGTCCACAAAATAAAAATCAGGCTTCTCAAGCGACGTACAAAGTTTATCGAGCTATTGGTCCTAATTCCAAGCACACTTCCGTATCCATCCATTATCGCTCATCTTCCCAAATTTGGAGAGTCAAAGGTTCCAAACTACCAACCAATCCATCTTTTATTCCTAAACGCACTCCATCCACTCCTCCACGCATGATATCCAATTCTCACATTGACCATGTATTGGCAATGACCCTTCATCATAAGGATTCAGAAGGCACTCTATCGTGATGTGCACACAAAGACAGAGTTAACTTCAGTATCAACAAAGCAGAACAAATTTCTCAAAATTTGCTTTCAAGTGCACATATCTTGGCAAAATAGATTCTTCAAGTAGGATATCGATGGCACATTATGATAGAAGCATCAATGTCAGTAGTACCAAGTGACTCAACATCAGCTTAAAATCTCTCAGAAAATACAAAAAAATCAGAAAAAGGATTGAAAACAGTAAAGAGAAAAAATCGTCCTCTAGCGAAAACTGCTTTGGTGGCGCTTTGGACAAGTACCATGATGAAAACCTGGCAAATAGGCATCATGTGTAGAATCGAGCATCTACGTGCACCAGTTCAGGAGAAAGAATCTTATCACATCCATAATAAAGCCAACATTTCGGCCATATCACCTATTCATCCATGAACCATTTATCCAACCCATTACCATATATCTACCTTATCTTGATCTTGACCAAGTTTGGTATAGACTTCACACATGTTTATGGTAAACATCTTGACATGGGTCATTTTCACTAATCCCATCCTACCCAATGTTATTTGAGCCTTGAAGCATTATCTGAATGAGCGTTCCTTTATTGAAACACCTTATCTGGTCACAAGATAATCCTTGGCATCCTTTGCATGCTTATCATATCTATCTATGCGTTTATCCAAGAATCCTCCCATGGTCATTCAAACATTGCTAGACACTGGGGGCAGATATTTACATCTCACTTCAAGAATAAATCTTGATCTATATCTTCACACTTATGTGGTGATTCAAATTTTGGAAAACGTGAAATCAAGTTGGTTAAGGCATTTGTGAACCAAAAAATCCAAATCACTAGCCCATGGCATATTTTTGACAAGAAGATGCTCCTCATCAAGCTTTATCTTTCATCGAATATCAATCCAAGCAATTCATATCAGTCGCATCTAATGCGCACATCTGTATCACATCAAATCATCAAAATGATTTTGTTCCAAATCAAGTTTCATCAATCTTGATCAATTGAATCCAATCAATTATCACCTTGTTTGACTTAACACACTTAGTCAAACTATCATCTTGTGCACGAGTTTACTCTAGGATAACACAACTTCCTTGGGTTTACAAGTTCATTATCATCTTTGTTTGGCTTAACACACTTAGCCAAATTATCAAAATCAACATCACCTCATTCAGCTTAACACACCTAGCCAAACTATCCTCCCTCGTTTATGAGTTTACTCTAGGATAACACAACTTCCTATATTTTACAAGTGCATTATCATTTTTGTTTGACTTAACACACTTAGTCAAACTATTAATCCATTGGTCTGATCAATCAACCTTAAGCTTGTTTTTCAACAAAATCTCAAAACAGAGCACTGATATCATCACATATCCACATCCAAATTGTCAAAATCATGCGAAAATTCAAAAACATTCAAAAAATCAAAAATCCAAAAACATCCAAATCATTCAAAAATCTAAAATCATGTCGAAATATTAGAAAATCTTCAAAAATTCATCATTAAGTCTTGTCAATCTTTCACCTTGTCAAACTACGTCGTCTCTGAGCTTGAACGTAGGCAAGGTTGATCTTTGATCATCCCCTGAGACAGTTAGGGTCAGTCCTTAAGCATCCATCGCATTGGCAATCCATTTGCCCATTTATTTTATATTTTAGGATTTTAGGCGTCTATCATAATGACATATGTCTGCCCATCTACTTAGGCGTCTATCGCAGGGGCATTCATCTATCCATCTTTTTCACATTTTAGGATTTTAGGTGTCCGTCGCAATGACATCTATCTGCCCATCTAGTTAGGCATCCGTCATAGGGGCATTTGCTTGTCCATCTTTTTCACATTTTAGGATTTTAGGCATCCGTCGCAATGACATCCGTCTGCCCATCTAGCTAGGCATCCGTCGTAGGGGCATTTTTTTGTCCATCTTTTTCACATTTTAGGATTTTAGGTGTCCATCACAATGGCAATCTATTTTCCCATCTATCTCATTAGCAGTCAAGTCAATTGGAGTCTAAACTATGTCGTCTCTGAGCTTAAACATAGGCAAGGCCATCCTTGATTGGCTCTCGAGACACAAAATCCAAAAAAAATCATAAATCTCAAAAATACCAAAAACATTTGTAAAACATCTCAAAAAATACCAAAAACAACTTCAAAACATTTGAAAAACCCAAAATGGTGCATCCATTCCATCTCGCTTTCACCCATGATTGTCATCACTCATAATAAATCATCGTCGCCTTCACCCTTTGGTGAGTTAGTCAGAAGGAAGTTTAGCAGGTTCCAAAGTGAACACCTAATCGTCAAAGTCTTAAGCCTAAGTCAGTAAACAAGCAAGTTGGTCAACTCAGAGTATCAATAGCTTATCACCCAAATCAATCCCATCAAAACCCTGATCACTACATGTCCTAGGATGAAGCTTTCCTGTGACGGACATAAGCATCAGGTACCCCATAGTAGTTTAGCCTTGGCTAGTGGTACGAAGAACACCGGCTTGTTTGTTTATTTTCTCTTGGTCTTGTTTTGCACTCATTCCAAGGACCTCTCAATGATGCCTAAACAAAATAGGTTTAGAGAGAAAGGAATGGGGCAATGATCATTATCCTTTTATCTGTTGTGCTTATTGGATGTTCTTGTAAAATAATTTGGTGAATACTTGCTTTGTTGGGTTCGTCCTAGCAAGGTTTTTTTATGTCAAGTGTGAACAAGAGCACTCCTATCTGATTGTCGAGTCAAAGTCCATCACACTAGGTGCAACGCCATCCTGGTTCTTAATACCTTGATGCATCGCACCTACGTGTTTTATCAAACATAAAGAAAGGTATGCTCTTTTCCCATCCTTGGATAAGCAATACATCATCATCAATCATCATCATATCCAATAAAGTCTCGATGACTAGGGGACTTGTTGGACTTCATCTTCTTGAATTTAAGGTCTGATCCCTCTGATTCTTCTATCCTCTTTCGCGCTAACAATGAATCCATCCTGCACCCATCACATCTTTTTTTTATAATCATTTAAGTTGTTTAGGATAATATTGTTATTCTAAGCATCTTCCAAACATCTCATTTACATCATCATTATCATATAGATCATATAGTCTCACAATCCATACATCCATTTTGAACCTCTTTGTCGTGAGATCCACCTCAAATCGAATCTTTTCACTCAATCTGTCAAGGGGGCAATGTACTAATGTACTTATTTCCACTGGGGCATCTGAAAAAACCAAAGAACTTTTTAATTTCGATGTCGGTAGCATCATTCTTTGAATCAATGTAACAAGTACATTACTTCAAAGAGGGGCAAAATGTAGACACGTAAAACTAACATCATGCATCTCGCTCCAACTAACATTCAATTCTACTATTAATTAGTCAAAACAATTTATTGATTAATTCCTTAAGGTTCATCATATTTAATTAAATAAATCAAATTATTTAATTAAGTCCTAAAGTTCTTATTGGATTCAATAAATCAAATTGATTTAAGTCAAATATCAAATCCCTAAAACTCCCCAAGTTAATTAATCTAAATTAATTAACTTCTAATCATAATTACCATTCTCTAGCCTTTGACTCAACTAGAGTCAAATCTAAACTCTCAACTAACCCACCCACTTGCACCAATAAATCAATTATTTGATTTATCAATTCTTCCAATTACTTTCAAAAAGGCATCAAGATGGAATATTCTTCCAATTTGAATCTTCCCTCCACATGACTTGTCCCTTCCAACAAAGCATTAAATGCTCTTACACATCTCTTCCACAAGTCAAACTTGGCATTTATTTCACCTTTCATCCCCCCTAAACATGTCTTTTCATGCAAATTCAAATTTAAAATTGGCACATTGGCCAAGAATTGCACATTCCTCACCCTCTCACACCTTGACAAGTGGCATCTTGTCATTGGCCTATGAATGATCCCACATTCATCAATTTGGCCTCTCCTCCCTTCAAGTTCAACTATAAGTTGAAGGCTTCTCTCCTTCAAAAGGGGAACACACTTCATGCAAGGTTACTCTCTTCAGTTGAGAATCAATCTTGCTCTTCATCATCCACATTTGAAAGCATCTACACTATAGGCAACTTGTGCTCAAAGCATCTCATTGTCTATATCATCATCTTGGCAATCTTGCTTATCAAGGATTGGGAAAGGGCACTTTCACATATTCAAAGAGCACCAATCCACCATAGAATAGATGCATTTCATGTCTTCTTTACATGTTTAATTTGGTTTTATCATTTGTTTTGAAGAATGTCATGTTATTCTATGAGGATGTTAGAATCATGCTAACCATTTGCAGGTTTTCGCCATCTACATAAACTAAGCTACGTCAATAATATCGTTCAAAATACAAGCTCCTTTATCTATATATGTTTTTAATAAATGTTCTTTTAAAAAGAGTTAGGAGAGCACATGGTTACTTTAGGAGTCGGCTAACTACTAGAAAAAATTCACCTATGTGCATACAAAAACACATACAAACCTACATATGACATGCATGGCATGCATTGGGAGGGCCCACCAAAACGCAAGTGGAAGGGATGACTGAAGTCACAAGACTGACGAATGAAAGTTTTTAAATGCCCACAGAGCGAGAGTTCTTAAACGTCAGTATAGCAGGAGTTTTTAAATGCCAGTAGAGCAGTATTTTTTAAACGCCAGTAGAGCGGGAGTTTTTAAATGCAAGGAGAATAAGAGCCGACTAACTCAAATAAAATCCATTTTGTGCAAATCCTTCAATCATTGTTTCCACGAGATGACATAGGTTTGAATGCATTCTATCAAACAAACTATGCCATGTCTGTGCGCCATGTCTGGGCATTTCAACGATGTTTAAAACCTTTCATGCAGGCAAAAATTTTAATTTTACACATATTCTACCAAGGAAATTGCAACTACAACATTTCACATAATTCTTTTATCCTTTGTGCCTTGATGACTTTTTTCGATCAGGAGCGGGATCGGGAGCAGACATTGCTCTGGGCCTTCGATGGACATTGCCCAGCATGGGCAGAGGTGGGTGTCAGAATGAAACTTGCACCAAGACCACTTGTAGGCATGGTTGCATGGTCCCGTCTGGATCTAAAGTCCGATGGCATTAAAATCTTTTTGTATGTGGGTTCGAGTTTCAGACTTGACTTGGAACATGAATATTTTTACATTTAAATTTTTTGCATTCATTCTAAATCCGCAATCCGACAAGACTTTCCTTTTTCCCTCTTGACTACTCTGTGGGTGAAGGAGCGGGTTCAATCCTGAACCTGAATAGTTTAATTTTAATTTTTGCTTCTTTATCACTCACTCTCGACCCAAACTTCTGAGAAGACCGTGCCCAACAAAGGTGAATGATAGGCTAAATTTTAGGTCCATTGTAATGAAACCGTTCATCTACTTTTGAATAGTGAAATAATGTCGGTTTGGTTGGTAAATTGGCATGGCAGGTCAACTATTCAAAACTGAAATCTTATTAGAATTAAGTCATTGCCTTAGTTAACATTCCAGTACATAAATAGCATGGCATACAATAAATTCACCATAGGAAAATTCATCACCAGCACAAATTCATCATGCAAGTAAAATTCACCACTAGCAATTCACCGTGGAAAATTTACTTGAGGTGAATTTGTCATGACGATGAATTTTTCCATGGTGAATTTTGTGATATGGGAGTTCAAAAAAAAAATTATGCTTTCACAATTTTTACTTTAAAATTGAATTTATATGCTGGTTATTATAATTTACATTATCGGTCCAATATTAACTTTTTCAGTATGTATAACTGTCAAATTTAATAATAAATAGAATATTTAATAATGATTAAAAAAAATTGAATGTTATTTTTAAATATTAGTATGAAACAATCAAAACATCAATTGAAAAAATGATGAAGTGGAAGGTTCCTTGATTTTTAAAAATTGAATGTCATAGTCAAACATTAAATCCAAATAGTCAAAACATTGATCAAGGATGATGATTGATCCCAAAATTGTGAGTATCTCTTTGGGAAGATTTTTTTATATATTTAGGATATAATAGTTACCAAATGGGAAGAACTATTATACAAAGCTAAGAGGTATCTTTGAAAATATTAGTCCGACTAAACTATTAAGATCTTGCATCACAACATCTTAGTTTTGACACCTTATTATATAATGATGATCACATATGAGTTATAATTTTTTTAACACTTACCTTGGTAGCCGAAAATGATGTTGGGTTAAAAGAAAAATTC
This sequence comes from Sequoiadendron giganteum, assembly GCA_007115665.2. Lineage (NCBI taxonomy): Eukaryota > Viridiplantae > Streptophyta > Pinopsida > Cupressales > Cupressaceae > Sequoiadendron > Sequoiadendron giganteum. The sequence continues at coordinate 50,985,804 of CM021100.1, read as the reverse complement.
TCCTTCTCTTGTATTGATAAATGAGTAAGAAGAGAAAGTAGTGAGAATGCATTTTGTCACAAATATTAACTTGTGAGCTTCCATTTTGATACCAAAACATGTTTCAATGTTTGAGAATCTTCTATTTGTATGGGAGAATGGGTGACATTTTGGATGTTTGGAAACTATTTTTAGGGTTAATAGCTTTATATGAACATTGTATGAATTTCAACTCAGGTAACTGTATGCAATGCTAGTTGGTTTGGTTTTAGTCCTTTGTAACGAATCCATTATTTATTCTTTCTTTGGTGATATTGCAAGTGATCATATCTATGATATGAAACCATCTTGCCTTTTCCTACTTAGATTTAATTCATCCTTTGATCAACTGATTATTATGGGTGTTCACCTTTTAGTTATTTCCAATGCTGGAAAACACACTATCCCCTATTGAAAAACACATTGTCCCCTATTAGTTTTTTCCAATATTGGAAAACACACTATCCCCTGTTGGAAAACACACTGTCCCTTGTTGGAAAACACACTGTCCCCTGCTAGTTATTTGCAATGTTTGAAAACACACTGTCCCTTGTTAGTTATTTCCAATGTTGGAAAACACATTGTCCCCTGTTACTTATTTCCAATGTTGGAAAACATCCCTTTCTTGGATAGATTTTTCAATTTCTTAAATAATTTTATGTATCTTTCTAGCCACTTTTTTCTCAGCTTTGAGAGTGTCTTTATGATTAGAGAATGTAGATAACAAGTTATTTACAAGACTTGTCTACCTTTTTAGATAAGCCTTTCATGTCTAACCTCTTGAAGTTATCCACTTATACATTGCTATTTTCCCATTGCACATACTACACATGCACCTTCCTCAACTTCTCAAGAGTGGGAAGAATCTCTTCAGTTAATACACTATCTATCTCATTCACTTTGGTCTCTAGACTTCTTCAGATTCCTTTTTCATTTCAACCTCTCAAGATACTAGTGGATGCATTTTAATGTTTTGGATATGATACTAGTGGATGAAAGGATACCATCAACAACAAGCTAACATACAAAATTTCTTGCCCCTACCTATCATATTGACTATACAATTACATAATAGGGAGAGGATCATTACACCAAATAGATGTTTCATTACTATGAGATATGATTAGTTTTGGAATTAGTTAATAAACACACACTCATTTGTGATTTGGGACACCAAGCCACTCTCACACATAATATTGCATGCAACAATCCTATTGTCTCTCAAAATCGCATGCCCTCTCCTCTACACCATTACTCAAAGTGAGATAAAGGTAGTAATATATATCAAATAGATTTACTCACACATCAACAAGGATAGGAATACTTTTTTCCCTTGCAAAGGATTTAGGATGAATCCATTTCTTATTTAGACTCTGAATAAATTATGCGGATGATCGTTGAGACCTTAATACATGATAGAAAAATTTTAAAAAAAATTCACTACCATACCTTAATGGTAATCAAAAATAAAAATAATTTCTAAAGAGGGTGTATGAGGCTAGATATTGAAATCATTTGGTCCCTCTTAATTAGAATAATATCAATTTCATCAATTTAGTAATTTAAGGAAAGTATGTGTATATTTTCTAAAGAGTGTGCCAATTAGTTTGATTTGTATATTATCCAATCTTGATTTCCTAATCAAGTTTATGGGAATTATGGTCAATATTAGTGGTAATAGTGTCAATTATTTCCCTTGATTTTATTTGTGAATTTTTAAGGTTTATTTTTTTAGGACGTTGGATTGTTGTGAAATATGATAAAGGGGTAAATATGGCTTGAGTTCTATGTTGAATATGAAGTATAAATTCAAGAATCGAGGGAGGTCAAGAATAATTGGTTTATCAAACTTGAAACCAGTACATTATCTATCTCATTCACTTTGGTCTGTATTTTTAGAGTAGATTCCTTTTTCATTTCATATATTCTAGTACTTGCACAAAATAATTGGATGTGGGAAAACATAATGTCTATTTCCATTTCATTTTACATGTTCAAAGTTAAATAATGTAGAGTATGGGAGGGTTATAGTTTAATGATACATAAAAATAACCAAATTGATACAACATACATGGTGACTACTTTAATCCATACAAAGACCTTATCTAGTTTAAAATCCAAATATTCTATACCCCTTATATGAAATTGTGTACCCTTAAGCCATCTCCTATTTATAAAACTAAATTTCTCACATGACACATAATTTAAGTCAAGGATCTTGTATATCGCCTTAATCCATCCTCTTAGGAATAGAGGTATAGAGGGATATAGGGATAGGGGGAGGGAGAGCCATGAAGAGGTAGGTAAAGAGAGGTAATGCTGAAGGAATAGAGGGATAGGTAGGCAGAGAGAGTGATGGGAGATAGGGAGAGTAGAGAGGGAAGAGGAGATAGAAGTAGATAGAGGGGGGAAGTGGGGAAGGATATAGAGGTAGGTAGAAAGAGAGGTGGGTGGGATGGATTAATAAAAATGTAGGTCAAGAGGGAGAGGTGAGTGTAGATAGAGAGAGGGAGAGAGGGAGGGAGAGAGGTGTAGGTACAAAGAGGTAAGGTGAGAGGAATAAATAGAAATGTAGGTAAATATAGATACAAAGGTAGGGTACGAGAGGTATAAAGAGAGAGATCTTGTGTGAGAGAGAGAGGGGGGAGGGAGAGGTAGAGGTAGATAAATACTTTTAAAATATATCTCTCCATCCCTTCATTATAATCTAGTGAACTACTTTTCAAATTTAACTCTCCCTCCCTCACTTAGTGACTAGTACCTTATGTTATTTCTACAACTGTGAAATTTTAACTTATCAACCATCTCTTTTGTTGCTAAAATATATTTACTACCATTTTTTGAATTTATAACACTTATATTTAGTCTTGTATATATTTCTAAAGAGACTTCTCCTTTGTACTAGTTCTTTATCGATACCATCACTATTTGAAAAACTCTAGTTTCTCTATCACTTTCTTCTTTAATATTTCATAGCTTTCATAAGGAATTTTAATATTTAAAACTCTCATCCACATGCCTTATAAACACATTTGAGGGAAATTTTGAATGATTAATTATGACGATTGCATCAATTACATGGTAAACGTGAGACTTCAATTGTTCAATTAATCAATTATAGTGTAAATATGGATAACATTAATCGTTTCTCTATCACTTTCTTCTTTAATAATCCATAGCTTTCATAAGGAATTTTAATATTTAAAACTCTCATCCACATGCCTTATAAACACATTTGAGGGAAATTTTGAATGATTAATTATGATGATTGCATCAATTACATGGTAAAAGTGAAACTTCAATTGTTCAATTAATCAATTATAGTGTAAATATGGATAACATTAATCATTTATAGTTTCATGCAATGGATTAATTAAATGATGATAGATGTTAGGTTTAGGTTGTATGGTTTAAGGTTTAACCTAGTGGATTAATGCAACGATGATGATGGATTAACCTTAAGAGAGACATAAAGATGGTGTTGAAAGACCTTATAATGAAGAAATTGATGAAAGAGGAAGTAGTAGTTCATGATGAAATAAACTTGAATAGATGAATATTAGATAGATGGAGGATGATATCGTAGTTGTATTGAAAAAAACTTCATCATAGAATTAAGGTTCTATAGAGATAGAAGTAAGGTTGATTCATCATTAATGCCTCCTTCTCCTATTATTATTTAAGATGCCTTATCCTATAGAATTTGATTCTTTCAATGTATGGTGCTCATTCTACTCAGCTCTATTTTGAAATAGAGAAATATCTTAGGACTTCAATTCTACTTGAGATTTCAAATGTGAAAACTTCTTTTCCAATGGCAACAATGTTGCAATTTCTACTTAAATTCCCTCCCACCCTACCACTCTCTATCTCCCTCCTTGCCTCTTTCTCTCCCCCTATCCCTCCCACACTACAACTCCCTATCTCACTCCTTCCCTCTTTCTCTCCCTCCCTCTATCCCTCCTTCCCTACCACTTCCTATCTCCCTACATCCCCCTCTATCTCCCTTAGATTAATAAATTTATATTAGCCTATAATTAACCTAATGAATTAATGCACAATGATGATATATGTTAGGTTTAGGGTTTAGGGTTTAAGGTTTAACCTAATGGAGAGAGATATTTAGTGTTAATGTGGGAGGGATAGAGGTACACATGTAGAGAGAGGATGGGAGAGGTATGCATAGAGAGAGAGAGAGGGAGTGGGAGGGGGGAGGAGGGAGGGAGGGATAATGTGAGTGGTAGGTGGAGAGAGGTTGAATTTGTGTGAGGGAGAGAGGGAGGGAGAGAGAGGTGAGATAGTGAGAAAGATACATCTACCCCCTCTCCCTCTATACTTCTACTCTAAAAACACTTGAAAAAAAACAAACCAAAGTGAATAAGATAGATAATGTATTGAATGAAGAGATTCTTCCTTCTCTTGAGAAGTTGAGGAAGGTGCATGTGTGTAGTAAAAATTGAGGGAATTTTCATATGGAATAATATCTCATTGATGCAACTAATTGTTTCATGAAATTATCACCTCCCTTAAAAAATAAAGGCTAGGTACAATGTTATAGTACATGTTATTCAAAAAATACCTCATGATAATAGGCATGAGAGTGAGATAGTAATGATCAACTTACCAACACCATCTTTATGGATCTCTTTGGATTAATCCATCATCCCTAAGCCTAAAATCTATCATCATTACATTAATACATTAGGTTCATTTTAGGCTAACATAAATGTATTAACATATGAATCTTTCATCTATCATAGTCCTTTCATTATCCATGCATCTTTAGGGAGGTATATAGGGAGTGGTAGGGTGGGAGGGATAGAGGGATGGAGATAAATAAGGAAGGATGGAGATAGAGAGAGGTATAGAGAGTGATAGGTTGGGAGGGATAGAGGGAAGGAGGGAGATAGGGAGTGGGAGGGTGGTATAGAGAGATTTAAGGAGGGGGGAATGAGGGGTAGATGGTGAGAGGTTGTGTGTGTGAGAGAGGTAAGGGTGTGTGTGAGGGAGAGAGGGAAGGAGGGATATAGGGAGTGGTAGGGTGGGAGGGATAGAAAGACCCAAAATATAATTACTAGGAGGGGGAGATGTAATGGTGGATTGTGGCACATAGGCACCAAAATTGGATTTATAGCATGGGGGAGGGATAGGGATAATTTTTTGGGGCTGGTATGATGGAGGGGGATGGTGAAAAACTATTTGGAAGAATGATAATACATTATGTATTGACTCACGAGATTCTTATTTCTCTTGAGAATTTGAGGAAGGAGCATGTGCACTATGTGCAATGTGAAAATGGAAATATAGAACTAGAGGCAACATGTACTAGAATGTATAAAATAAAAAAGGGATATGCTCTAAAAACACATGAAAATAAGTAGACCAAAGTGAATGAGATAGATAATGTATTGACTAAAGAGATTCTTCTCATTCTTGAGAAGTTGTGGAAGGTGTGTGTGTAATATATGCAAAAGGAAAATGGCAATTCAAAAGTGGATAAATTCAAGAGGTTTTGTATTGTGTATCAATTTGTGCAAGAAAATAAAGTGAGAGATGATTGTATAAGGAGTTGAACAAATGAATTCAAAGATTCTTGAACATAATAATTTCATGGAACAAATACGATTGGAAATAAATGATAATGAAAAGGAAAAATTAGATTTAAGCATAAAAAAAGAAATAGTTGGAAGTGTTGAAACTATATTAGCAAAAGAATAGAGGACTAAAATTAACCATTTAGAAAAGGAAGTAAAAGATAAGAAGAATATTTTATCATCAAAATAAAAGGAGGTTCATGATGTTGAGAGAGAGTTGCAATCTAAAAGACATGAAGTTGAAAAAATAAAGACAACAATGTCCAAGGTGTTGCTAATGAATAAGGGTGCATGTAGACATTAGAAAAAGAGTGTTTGCAAGAATTTGAGATAGTTCAAAAATTGGAGACTGATATTAGGCACCTCGGTTCTACATTCTCTATCTCACCTCTCTCTCCATCCCTCTCTCCCTCACAAACATTAAACCTCTCTCTTCCTACCCCTCACATTATCCCTCCCTCCCTCCCTCTCTCTCTCTCCCTCTCTCTATGCATACCTCTCCCATCCCCTATCTATATGTGTACCTCTATCTCTCGTCCCCTATTTTACAACAAATCTTTGGTACAATAAAAAGGACATTTCACTTTCTTCATTTGATTGGAACAAAAAAATGCTCACATTATTTGCAGTATTAGAAAATACACTATCCCTTGTCAGTTATTTCCTTATGCATTTGTAGTGTTGGAAAACATACCGTCCCTTCTCAGTTACATAATGAAGTTCACCTTCAAATTTTAGAACATTGGAAATAACTAACAAGGGAAAATGTGTTTTCCAATAGGGGATAGTGTGTTTTCCAATAGGGGATAGTGTGTTTTCCAACATGGAACAAAAAAATGCTCACATTATTTTTATGGTGTTGGAAAACACACTGTCCCTTGTCAATTATTTCCTTATGAATTTGTAGTGTTGGGAAACACACTGTCCCCTATGTAGGAAATAATTGACAAGGGACAGTGTGTTTTCCAAGACTGCAAATAATGTGAGCGTTTTTTAATTCCTTGTTGGAAAACACACTGTCCCCTATTGGAAAACACACTGTCCCCTGTTACTTTTTTCCAATGTTAGAAAACCATTGTCCCTTTTTGGAAAACACACTGTCCCTTTTTGGAAAACACATTGTCCCTTGTTATCTATTTCCACTGTTGGAAAACACACTATCCCCTATTAGTTTTTTCCAATATTGGAAAACACATTGTCCCTTGTTGGAAAACACATTGTCCCCTGTTAGTTATTTCCCCTATTGGAAAACACACTATCCCCTATTAGTTATTTCCCTTGTTATTTATTTCTATAAATCTTACATTATAATGATCTCCCTATCCATAAAAATTATCCCTATCCCTCCTTCAAGCTATAAATCAAATTTGGGTGCCTATGTCCCATAATCCACCATCAAATCTCCCCCTCCTACTAAGTCTATTTTTGGTCGACCTTCTATCCCTCCCACCCTACCACCCCTATCTCCCTCCTACCCTCTCTCCCTCACACACACCCTTACCTATCTTCCTACGCCTCCCTCTTTCCCTCTCTCTCCCTCCCTCATTATCTCTATCTCCACTCACCCTCTCCCTCTCTACCTACCTTTCCCTTAAAGATGATTAGATTAATAAATTTTTATTAGCCTAAAAGGAACCTAATGGACTAATGCTCCCTCTATCAAAATTGGAGTGCCAACCTGCTAAGACATCCAAAATCCACATCAAATTTATATAGCTGAATAAAAGGCTTTGAAACAAAGATTCATAATTGTAACCATAAGCTTTGAAATTTGAAATATATAACATCTCCTCTAGTCATATAGATCACTTTATGAAGTATCTTCTCTAGTCATGCTACTCACTTTCTATTTATAAGTCTTCTCTCTACACCAATAAAAGAGACACAGTACCAAAAGGATCGAATAAATATGAATTATCATTTTGGCATTTGATATAGCCAAAATAGAAGATGGATAAATTTCAGCCAAGAATTGGAGAAAATTTTCAATAATATTAAATTTCAAACATTAACTTGAACTGATCAGATTGAGGACCAAGTGTGTAAGGCTTCATGGAGCATGAACCTGTAAAATAGCCTAGTAAATTACTTTGGATTCATAAGACAACGAATATACTTTCCTTAAACACATGGGAATATAGCCTATCTTTTGACAACATATTTCATATAGATGTGATGTGTTGCCTCTAGTTCTATATTTCTATTTTCCCATTGCACATAGTGCACATGCTCCTTCCTCAAATTCTCAAGAGTAGGAATAATCTCTTTAGTCAATACATTATTTATCTCATTCACTTTGGTCTTCTTCTTTTCAAGTGCTTTTAGAGTAGATTCCTTTTTCACTTCATACATTCTACTACTTGCTATAAAGGATACCCTATGAAATCCCTAATAATTATATGAATCGATTTCTTATATTAAGCAACACACTTTGGTCTTTTGCATAGTAAGAAAATGTTGGTTGTTGACATTGACAAATTTCTTATATGAAGCAACATGTATAGTGTGAAGTGTGTTTTCAAAAAAGGAACAATGTGTTTTCCAACAAGGGACAAAAAAAATGACAGTGTGTTTTCCAACATTACTTGGAGTGTTGGAAAACACACTGTCCCTTGTCAATTATTTCTTCAAGGGACACTGTGTTTTCCAACACTGCAAATAATGTTGGAAAACACACTGTCCCCTGTTAGTTATTTCCTTGTTGGAAAACACACTATCATTTTTTGTTCCCTAATTGGAAAACACATTGTTCCCTATTGGAAAACACACTGTCCTCTATTGGAAAACACACTATTGGAAAACACATTGTCCCTTGTCAGTTATGTAATGAGGTCCACCTTAAAATTTTAGAACAACTATTTGGTACAATAAAAATTCCATTTCACTTTCTTCATTTGATTGGAACAAAAAAATGCTCACATTATTTGTAATGTTGGAAAACACACTATCCCTTTTCAATTATTTCCTTGTGAAAAATGCTCACATTATTTCTAGTGTTGGAAAACATGTTGTCCCTATCTCCCTCATTCCCTCTTTCTCTCAATCCCTCTATCCCTCCCACCCTACCACTTCTTATCTCCATCCTTCCCCCTCTCTCCCTCTCACACACACACAACCTCTCTACACCTACCCCCTTTCCCTCCCTCCCTAAATATCTCTATACCTATCCCTCCCACCCTACCACTCCCTATCTCCCTCCTTCCCTCCATCCCTCCATCCCTACCACTCTCTATACCTATCCCTATCTATCTTCTTCCCTCTTGATCTCCCTCATATCCCTCCCACCCTACCACTTCCTATCTCCCTCCTTCCCTCTCTCTCTCCCTCCCTCTCTCCCTCCCTCTATTATGATCTAGTCATAACTACTTTCAAATATAGATCTTGGTAAAATAGTTTATGGCACTCAAATAGTTTATTAAATCATCCATCCCTAGAGTATGTTCCTAAATACTTGTGCTAGATCAATTGCCAATTTACACAAACCTCGTATGTACAAGAACCTTTTTCATTTTGTGTAGCTCAATGTCAACAACCCACATTTTCTCATAATGCAAGGGCACATCACTAAAGTTTCCAACATGAATGGATATACTTGTATTATAAGAAATATTTATAGGATGAGAGACAAGACTAGGTAATTTTGATGGGAGATGATAACTGAAAGGATACATTTAGGATCCAACTTTATTTCAGGTTCATGTCCCATTCCATCCCTATCAAAGGTTGAACATTATAGATTTAATTTTCACCCACTTTTCAAGAGACAAGAATACAACAATGCTTAGATGGTGAAGGTAGTGATCAATGAGTAGAGTGAGACCTTTATTATGTTACACGTTATGTTATTGAGAACTTCTATCCTTCCCACCCTACCACTCCCTATCTCCCCCTTCCCTCCCTCTCTCTCCCTAGAGTATGTTTCCTTTTTTCCATCATAGTGTAAGTATTCTCTTTATATAAATGTATGAATTTATCAATTTGAGTATTCTAAAGATACTTATATTTAGTCTTGTATATATTTCTAAAGATACTTCTCCTTTGTACCAGTTCTTTATCAATACCATCATTGTTTAACAAAACTCTTTTCATGATCGATGACTCACCTCTCTCTAATTTATTTATTGGGATTTATCATTTTCTTGAATCTTCATAAGGATTGTCTCTATCTCCCTCCTCCCCTCTTTCTCTCCCTCCCTCCATCCCTCCCACACCACATCTCCCTCACTCTACCTACCCCTCTATCTCTACCTCTCCCTCCCTCCTCTCTCTCTCTCTTACATACACCACCTCTCTCTAACTCTCCCACCATACATATATCTCTGTCTACCTACCTCTCTATATTATGTTCACCTTAATTATCTATAACTTTATTACCTCTTCTATATTCTTTTATACATCCAACTAATCCACACATTTCCCATCATCTCAAGAATTTATTCTATCCTTTTAGCAATATTAACTCCATGTTGGACTCTACTCACTCTTCATGGAGGCATATTATCTATATATTACAATGCAAAATACCCTAAACCTAACATATATCATCACTACATTAATTCATTAGGTTAATTATAGGCTAATATAAATTTATTAATCTAAGGGAGAGAGAGAGGGGGATGTAGGGAGATAGGAAGTTGTAGGGTGGGAGGGATAGAGGGAGGGAGAGAAAGATGGAAGGAGTGAGATAGGGAGTTGTAGGGTGGGAGGGATAGAGGGAGAGAAAGAGGAAAGGAGGGAGATAGGGAGTGGTAGGGTGGGAGGGAATTGAAGTGGAAATTACAACATTGTTACCATTGCAAAAGAATTTTTCACATTTGAAATCTCAAGTAGAGTTGAAGTCCTAAGGGAGGGAAGGAGGGAGAGAGAGGGAAAGAGGGAGGTGTAGGAAGAGAGGTAAGGGTGTGTGTGAGGGAGAGAGGGAAGGAGGGAGATAAGGGGTGGTAGGGTGGGAGGGATAGAAGGAACCAAATTAGACTTAGTAGGAGGGCGAGATGTGATGGTGGATTATGGTACATAGGCACCCAAATTGGGTTTATAGCTCTTCAAGGAGGGATAGGGATAATGTTTTGGATAAGGATAGGGATAATATTTTTGAGTTGGTATAATGGAGGGGGATGGTGAAAAATGGTTTCAAAGAATGATAACACATAATGTATTGACTTAAGAGATTCTTCCTTCTCTTGAGAAATTGAAATGGAAAAGGAATATGAAGAAGTAGAACAAAGTGAATGAGATAGATAGTGAATTGATTGAAGAGATTCTTCCCTTTCTTGAGAAGTTGAGCAAGGTTCATGTGCGATATGTGCAATGGGAAAATGGAAATGTAGAAGTGGATAAAGTCAAAAGACTTTGTAGTGCATATGAATTTGTGCAAGTAAAGAATGTGAGAGATGATGTTATAAGTGGAGTTGAAAAAATGAACTCAAATATTCTTGAACTTAAGAATTCCATGGAAAAAATACAATTGGAAATAGATAACAAGGAAAAGGAAAAATCAGATCTAAGTGCAAAAAAAGAGAATCAGTTGGGTGGAGACATGAAAGGCTTATCTAAAAAGGTAGACAAGTCTTGTAAAGAACTTATTAAAAGAAATATCTACATTCTCTAATCGTAAAGACACTCTCAAAGCTGAGAAAAAAGTGGCTACAAAGCTACATAAAAGTATTCAAGACATTGAAAACTCTATCCAAGAAAGGGATGTTTCTATCCTAGGGGTTGATGAGGGAGCAACTGATCTAAAGATTCTAGTAAAAGATATGAAAAAATGTTAGAAGATCATGACAATGAATAGTAGGGGGTGTTAACAGGTAAGAGCATTGGAGATGAGGAAAAATTTGTGTTGCATCTTTTCCTCTCTCTCTCTACCTACCTCTCCCTCTATTCCTTCAACCTTACCTCTCTCTACCTACCTCTCCATGTCTCCCTTATTTTAGGCTAATGTTCATCTAAGAATGAATACAATGTTATACTAAATGCCAAATATAACATTCTCTTATTACATAAGCCATAATCTCTTCTTCCCTCTTTCTCTCCTTCCTATCCCTCCCACCCTACCACTTCCTATCTCCCCCTCAAGTCTCTCTCTCTCTCACTCTCCATCTCCATCTCAAGTCTCTCTGTCTCTCACCCTCCATCTTCATCTTAGGTCTCTCTCACACTCTTCGTCTCCCTCTTAGGTCTCTCTGTCTCTCACCCTCCATCTTCATCTTAGGGCTCTCTATCTCTCACTCTCCATCTACAACTATTTGGTATAGTAAAACTAGAATTTCACTTTCTTCATTTTATTGGAACAAAAAAATGCTCACTTTATTTTTAGTTTTGGAAAACACATTGTCCCTTGTCAATAATTTCCTTATGAATTTGCAGTGTTAGAAAACACACTATCCCTTGTTAGTTATGTAATGAATTCCACCTTCAAATTTTAGAAAAACTCTTTGGTTATAGTAAAAATGGCATTTCCAACTATCCCTTGACAAGGGATAGTGTGTTTTTCACTTTCTTGATATGATTGGAACAAAAAAATGCACACATTATTTGTAGCATTGGAAAACACACTATCCCTTGTCAATCATTTCCTTATGAATTTGCAGTGTTGGAAAAAACATCGTCCCTTATCAATTATGTAATGAAGTCCACCTTCAAATTTTAGAACTTTTGAAATAACTAACAGCCTGGGACAGTGTGTTTTCCAACTGGAAACAAAAAATGACATTATGTGTTTTCTAGCAGGGGATAGTGTGTTTTCCAACAGGGGACAGTGTGTTTTCCAAAAGGGAACAAAAAAATGACAGTGTGTTCTCCAATAGGGAAATAACTAATAGGGGACAGTGTGTTTTCCAACATTATTTGCAGTGTTGGAAAACACACTATCCCTAGTGGACATAATTGACAAGGGACAATGTGTTTTTCAACAATACAAATAATGTTGGAAAGCACATTGTCCCCTTTTAGTTATTTCCTTGTTGGAAAACACACTATCATTTTTTTGTTCCCTATTGGAAAACACACTGTCCCCTGTTGGAAAACACACTGTTGGAAAACACATTGTCCTAGACAACAGGGGACAGTGTGTTTTCCAACATTGGAAATAACTAACATGGGACAGTATGTTTTCCAATATTGGAAATAACTAACATGGGACAGTGTGTTTTCCAACAGGGAACAAAAAAATGACAGTGTGTTTTCCAATAGGGAAATAGCTAATTGGAAATAATTAACAAGGGATAGTGTGTTTTCCAACATTATTTGCAATGTTGGAATACACAATCCCTTGTCAATTATTTCTACAAGAGACGGTGTGTTTTCCAACACTGCAAATAATTTTGGAAAATACACTGTCCCCTATTAGAAAACACACTGTCCCTTGTCATTTATGTAATGAAGTCCACCTTCAAATTTTAGAACAACTCTTTGGTTACAGTGAAAATAATATTTCGATTTCTTGATATGATTGGAACAAAAAAATGCTCACATTGTTTGCAATGTTGGAAAACACACTATTCCCTATGTAGGAAAAGTGGATAGGGGACATCATTAGAATGTAAGATGTCTACAAATAACTAATAGGGGATAGTGTGTTTTCCAACATTGGAAATAACTAACAAGGGACAATGTGTCATCACTATATTTTAATGATGTACCCCTTGTTCATATGATGATGACATTAATTTGGTAGATGAACCCAAAAAATTCGTGCCACATCTTTCGTCAATAATACAAATATTATTTCCTACTTGTTACATAGACTTTGTGTTAAAGTATACACATCTTATTAATATTTTAGTTGATTTATAACCATCTAGGTTTGTTCTGAGTGCATATTTGTATATTTTGAGGATGATGCATAAAATTAAAAATTACCACTATCTTGTGAATCCAACATTTTAGAATTTCAATTTCTTTGTAATACTTTGGATACTGGTGCATGACATTAAGACTATCTCTATTTTTTACCCATGGTTTTATATTGTTTTAGATGCTGATATAGAACATAAAGTAGATTGGGCAAAACACATTTGATCTATTCTTTAAGAGGACAAAATTTTGTACACGAAAAGTTTATCTATTGATAACATCAACTTTACTTAGACTAGATGTAAAAATCTATGCTACATGGAAGGGTTGTCATCCCCAAATATTTTATACAATTCAAGATCATAGAAAAGAGGAAGATGGTCCTCTAATAGGAAGAAAAAAATCCTAAATGACAATGATCTATTCTCTACAATGAGATATTTTATGGATCTATAACAATTTCAATAGCAACTACTCTTCTTGAGCGCTCAACATTTTCAAAGTGCTCATTTTTCCTCTCAAATCTCAAGCAAGGCTTTCCTTATATTGTGAATGTTTTCAAGTGAAATTTACACCCTCTATCCAAATTGGAGTGCAAACCTGTTAAGACATCCAAAATCCACATCAAATTTATATAGCTGAATAAAAGAAAAATAATTATTATTTTTTAATAATTTATCAAGTTCATGTCAAAGAATGTTACCAAAACAATATGCATGCCCACATGTTTTCCTATTGTTATATTTCTAGGACTGCCATCAATTAAATTTTGTACGGTAAAACAAGCCTAATAAAATTGGATCTCGTTTAAAGTTCTTGTATGACAATCTTCCATGAAAAAACCTGCAAAAATAATTAATTAAAAGTAGTTTAAAGAAAGAAAGCAACAAAGAATTTGAGCTTTGAAAATGCATCATCACAAACAAGTAGATAAAACATTTATATACCTGTGATAATCATCATAATCATAGTCATAGCCCATTTCCTATATAGACTTACAAACAAAATAAGTGAATAAAAAATCCCCACAAAATTTGAGTCATCTATTAATGTTCATTTCTACTCTTAGAACTAAGAAGAATCATATTTCCCAAATCATAACAAAATTATAACATACTATGATCCAATTACACCCAATTAAATGGGCCATCTAAGCTATTTTCTAAATGTACAACAAAAATTCACCACAATTTCCCCTCAAGCCAACTATCAATTTAAGCACTGAGAAACTAATTTAAATTGCAAATTATATGATTCATCTATTACCCCAATCTTAAAATCCTCTTATTCTTATATTAAAAAGAAACTCAAATGCATAGAAAACTTCCATTAAAAAGAGGGAAAAGTGCATTTGATCTATTCTTTAAGAGGATAAAATTTTAGACATCAAAATTTTATCTATTGATAAGTTCAATTTTACATAGATTAGATGTGAAAAGATGCTACATGGAAGGGTTTTCATCTCCAAAGATTTATACAATTCAAGATCATAGAAATGAGAAAGATATTCTTCTAATATGAAAAAAAAAATCCTAAATGACAATGATTCATTTTTTACAATGAGATATTTAATGCATTTACAATAGTTTCAATGTGTTCCACATTTTCAAAGCTCTCATTTTCTTCCTAAATCTCAGCAAAGTTTCATTTATATTGTGAATGTTTTCAAGTGTGCAATTTACTTCCTTTATAAATAACAAACATCACAAAACTGTCCTTGCATTGTCATAACCTGCAAAGCTTGAAAAATGAAAAAGCCAAACAACATATTTACTAAAGGAAAAAACAAAGACATTTTTGAGAAATCAGGAAAAAAATAGAGAAGTCTTAGATTAAGAGAAGAAGTGAAAGAATAATCACAATAAAAAGAAAACAAAAACTACAAAAGTGGCTCCAAGTTAGAAATATGAAAACAATAGCTTGCAGATGCCTTCAAGTTAAAATTGGGTGGCTTGGTGAAGCAGGGAAGTAAACCTGAGAGGCCAATAAAATTAGACACTCATTACCATGAATCTATAGAAAGAAATCATACATTGACATGAAATAGACTTGTATAGTTCATGAAAGATGGGTAGGTTGAGGGTAAGACATACAAATGAATAGAGAATATTCTAAAAATATATGACATAGTATACTCCAAAGAGGAAAGAAAAAAAATGTGATCAGATGATAAAAATGTAAAATGTAGCCTACAAATAAGCGAGAGCATATATAACATTAAGACATCATATGAATATTGGTCATATAAAGGATTATTTCTTTAATAGAACAAAATTTAAAATATCTTCAAGTTTAATTAAGGTGCAATATCCTTATAAAAGGGCCAAACGCTAGGGTGTAAAAGCACAATAAAATGACAATTTTTTTGTAAGGAGAGATGAGTGTAGAGTTTGAGTTGTAGCCATGTTTTTTTTTGATAGAAACATGATTGGAAAGAAACAATTTGATCAGAATACATCTAAGCATCCAACTATGAAAATTAGTTTTCATTCCACCAATATTTAGAAATGTTGGAACACCATTATTAGGCAAACATGGAAAGCAAGCAAAATACCAATATAGTCTCCAACCATAATCATACGGGAAAATACACTATACAAAGAATAATAAGTACTCAAGATGTACAATCAACCACTAGATCAAGGCAAGGGATTATAAAAACCTAAATAGCCTCTACCTGTATATATACATCAAAAATTTAGATCACTATTGAGATGTGTTTTGAGAAAAGGCCAATTCCTTTACCAACAGACATATGCTTTTCCTCACACTGGAAAATTCCAGAACTTCAAAGAATAAAAGATTGTCATATCATGAGATAGATGTCTAAAACAGAGCCAGAATACAGAAAAAATATAATATGAATTTAGCATAAAATTCCCATAAAGATAGAATGAAGTGAATAACGATAATATGCACTTGATACTATGACATGCAACAAAGTAAAAACCAAGGGTCTAAAACCTTCAATTACCTAACTCACTGCAATTTGAGGACATTGCTACCTGCAGTAACTACAACATACAGAAACATGATATCCTTCTTTCCAATTCAATTATCTCACTTGTGGATTCACCAGCTGTGAAAAAACAGCACTTGGAGTTATTCTCATTGAATACATTGGTCAAATTACAAAAACCAGAGACTCCACACATTTCCAGCATCAAATAACTCTTTAGCCAAATCTCAATCATTGCAAACTTGCAGTCACAAATGCAGAGGCACGATGGGAGTAGCAAACATATTGTCCTCCCCTTTTTGACTTGCCCATTCCTACATGAAGAAAACCTTCAACCAAAAAATGTCGTCCCTCCTTTCCACTGTCCAATACCATCCAGATAGTCATTTTTTCTCTATCCCAACTGTCTACCAACTCCCTCCCTCAAAGCCTTGATCTAGCTTGGATTTTGAATCCAAAACGATCTGCCCAAAAGAATGCTCAGCTTAATACAAACAAAAGACATTAGTATAAACTAATACAGAAAGCCCAAGATCAATATACCTATTTCCATCACAGACGATGTCCGCCATATTCTTCCCTGCCTGCACGAAAATAATGTTTCTAGAATGGGTCTATGGAATATTGAAGCATTTCAAATTTCAAATATCCGCTCGAAAATTGGCGCTCTTTTTTAAAACCATAGTCCATTTATCCGTTGCCGTCCGTCCATCCATTGTTGTTTGGCTCCATCAGCATCTTCCGTCAGTCTTTCCGCTGGTACAATTTTGTCCAGTATAGGATGGGGATGGTATATTATCATGTTATAGAGATAGGTGAATTTTGTCTACGAGTTAGCTTTCGCCGTTACTGTACACATATATCATGAATATTAAAAAAAGAATATGATTATCTTTTTCTTTTTCCTTTTAAATAAGAGAGGAAGGAGGCTATAGACTTTTAATTTTTTAAGAGGAATACTTTTTATATGAATATTTTTAAGCATAAATACATATGAGGAGGTTAGTTTCTTTTATCTATATTATTTTGTATTTATAGGAATATCTTTGATATGTTTTATTTAAGCTTCCCTTACTTAAAAGGATTTTATACGATACTAACTTTTCTTATATCATTCCCTTCTGTTCTTTCTTATTGCATTCTTATTCCTTTTAAGATAAAATACTAATATTTAATTTAATTTAATTTTCTTATTAAATAATCTTTAAACAAAATAAAAATAATAATTTACAATATCTGTATTAAATATAATACTACTTATTAATAGTATAAAATTTATTTTATTTTTTTAATAATCTCTGGAAAAATAAAAGGACTTATATTAATTTTATAATTTATCATATACAAATAAATATTATATAAAAATACTTTTCTATTTAAATAAAATTCTAATTTAAACTCTAAATCAAATCTTTTATTATCTTTTGCTTTCAAAAAAATAATAATAAAATAACGTAATCTATGTTTTCTTCTAAATCGAATAACATTTTTTCTTAATTTATAAGAAGATACAATTAAATAATAGAGATTAAATAAAACAACCATTTATCCCTACTATATAATTTATTTCCTCAAAAGTACACGAGAACAAAGCTAATAATGTTATCCATTAAATTAAACAATGTCAAACGATAAGGTCAACATAAATTCACAAGACACAAATAAACAACTCACTCAACATTCAAGGATGACCGAAATGAATGGACACTATAGAGGGAGATATAGGGATAGAAAGCTAGTGAGATAGAGAGATAGATATAGTGTGAAAGATAGAGGTGGAAGAGAGGAGGAGAGATATAGGGAGAGGTAAGGAGATAGAGATAGAGGAGAGAAATAGAGATGAAGATGGAGATGAATATGGATATGGATATGGATATGGTTATGGATATGGAGATGGAGATGGAAATAGAGATGGAGATGGAGAGAAAGAGATATGAAAGGAGGAAGAGAGAGAGGGAGAAATAGAGATAGAAAGAGGTAGAGATAAAGAGGGAGAGACAAAGAGAAAGGGAGAGATAGAAAGAGAGAGGAGAGAGAGATAGATACAAGTCTTAGAATGTCTAAATATGGCCAATGATGAAAGTGGGGTTGAAAATCGCCATGTAGAACCCAATAGCCTCGAGAAGAGTTATTTTAAATATTGATCAAAGTAATAGGCTTATAATATTATTTAAAAAATAAATTTAGTAATTTACATTATATAGAATATAAAATATAATATATAATAAAAAAATATATAACCATATCCTTATTTTAAAAATAAATTTACATTATATAAAATATAATATATAATATTTAATTAATCATTGATAATTAACTAAGATTAAGCTTAAAGAATGATTATTTTCTTTTACACTCATCAAAGTCAGATGGGTGAAATGAGAGTATAAAAATAGAGGATAGTGTACATTTTTAGGAGTGTTCAATTTTAATTAGTAATTATTTTTTTTAAACTGGACCTAGAAATGGTACATTGATACTTATTATTTTTTAGAATCATTTAAAAAAATATAATTAAATACTCATATATCCCATTAAGTGTGGTGTATTCCTTTAAAGCTATGGACATCAAAATCTACAAATGGTTAGCACAATCCTAACATCCTCATAGAATAATACAACATTCTTCAAAATAAATGACAAAACTAATCCAAGCATGCAAAGAAGACATGAAGTATATCTATTCTATGGTGGATTGGTGCTATCCTTTGTGTAGAAGGCAACCCTTTCCCAATCCTTGATAAGCTAAATAAGATGATAGACAATGAAATGCTAAGTGAACTCAAGTTGCCTATAATGATAGTGCTCAAATTGTAGATTGTAGATGAGAGAAAATGCATTGCATTTATAGGAGAATTTGAGAGAGGAGAAGCTAAGATTGAGAAATGTGGGACTAAATCCCATCCAATAGGAGAGAGCCACTTGTCACCATGGGATTGGCCTATGCTTGTACAATTTTTGGCCAATGTGCCCATTCAAATTTGAAAATGACAATAAATGAATATGGTTGAGTGTTTTTTGGGGGAATAGTGTTTGGCCAAAAAAGTCAAACATGAGAGTTAATGAGGGCATATTCTTTGGGAATATGCCCTTGTGAGAGAAAATAGGTGTTTTAATAAATCAATTAAAATGATTTATTGTGTAAGTGGATGGGACATGGATTAGTCTTAACATTAATTAGGGATTTAACTAATTAAGCTAGTGCTTAGTTGATTTTGACACTTTGATTTAAATTTGTGGGTTAGGATAAATCAAAGTGAGAGGATATTAGATATTTAATTAAATATATCTAATTTAATTAAATCAAGACTTTAGGAGGTTTAATTAATTAATTAGATTTAATTAATTAAGAGGAAAGAATGATCAAATGTGATATTTAATCCATAATGTTGATTTCATATGTCTACAAAAGCATGATAACTCTTGTATTAAAAATAAATAAAATGATAATTTATCAAAGAAGACTTCATATATAAATCAAATCAAATCGTATGGGCACACATACAAATTTAAAGTATTATTGTCCATTCATTGCAATGAGTTTGGTGTGCATAAATATTACAATTCAAATGTATGAAATGATGCTATCTAAGATAAGTGTTTCACTTAATTAAAATTAGACCACAAATTTGGACATAATATTTGCATAAATCACAAAGCTACTGTGATTTATTTGTGTGTGAAAGGACAATCAATGTGCCAAACACACAAAATCTTTCACAATATACAAACATTTTCCATTATAAAATTTCAAATAAAAAATTTAAACAATAAAATATGATGAACATCAAGGAGATGGTTGTTAGGGTGGAATTGGAAATGTACTTGTAATAGAAAAACTAGAGTTATGACAAAAAAATAAAGGGGAAGAATAGTGGAAATAAATGAATGGATGATTCATCTTGCATTGATATGGATGTTGAGGTAGATCTAGATTTGAGAGAAAATCTTGCCTCATTTGATAAAGGGAATTCTTTCAACATATATACAAAAAAAAGGGAAAAAGTTGTAGGATAGGAGAAGATAGAACATAAAAAACCAAGATCTTGTGACGCTTTTGAAAATCGTGGTTTGACATTTTTTCTTTTGGTATGCATAGAAATGATGTTATGCAAGAGAAGGTAAAAAGTTTTTAAAATTTTGTTAGAAGATGCACAACATTTATTCCTACATATTTATATCATAAATTTATCTTATATCATTTGTAATCATGGATATTAAACAATACCTCCATGTTTCATTTTTTACCTTACATATTAAATTCTTTATATTCCTCCTACTACACGATTTCTATTAAAATATCTTGCATTTTTACCATACATCTTAGATCCAATTTTCTAATGATATTTTGTATACCCATCATATGTGATTGAATATTTCATTTCCACTACTAGCACACCTAGCTAGCAATGCAAATTCTTAAATGAATTTTCATAACATATTACAAAAATAAAGTATCCTAAAAATATTTCATACTATAATAATTTGGCATTGATCCTTAGAATGAAAATTATAATTGAAACGTGGTAACTATTTGATGTGATTATATAGTCATTTTTACTTTCTTTACATCTTTGAATCAAGAAAATAAATTAATACTTGTTTATAGGGGAAATCACAAGAGCCTAGAAATTTTTCCCATCACATATCTATGTATCAAAATTGGAAACTTTCTCTTTAGTGTAACCATGTTGTAGCCATTTAAGTAAGGTATATATTAAACTCTACAAGAAAATAAAAGATGTGCCCGAAAATATAAATATTTATCTCTTGTCACTATCCATAGTGATATAAATTTTATGTATTAGACTCTCATGTGATTATTAGCCACAAGGATAGTCACCCTTTTGCCTTATATGTTTTCTTATTGTATTGTAGGAAAATGTATCCCTTTACATTTTCTCACTTGTTTGGGCCCTCCCTATTAAAATTGGGCTTCTTTATGCCTTAATTGGTCCTATTTTGCATCCACAAACCTTAGGAAATGAATTTTTTGAGGATAATCCCCACATTTCATAAATGAAAAATCACAATTCATGTTTTTCGGTTATGTGTTCAGATCTAGTCATCTAGGACTCATACACCACCTTGGGTGTATGGGTCCCACCTAGGTCTTGCGGTCTGATCTTGAATGTGACATTAAACAAGGCTTTTCTTGAATTTTTCATCTCGTGTTTCAGAGACTACGACTAATACGCTCAAGGTGGTGTATGAGTCCTGCTTTAACCAAGACCTATTTGGAATCAAATTATTTGTAGGATTTTATTCTCCTAGATTTGATGTCAGCTTGTAGTGTTGTATTTTTTAGGAAATTTGGCATAAACAAGTATAAATACAAGGTTGTTTCACATATTTTCTACTATCAATTCTATCCAAGAATCCTAGCAATTTCAAGCATTCAAGCACTATAGAAAATTTATTATCAAGAGAGTATTCAAGAGCATTTAAGAGCTAATTATCAAGCATTTTGGAACTACTTTCAAGATTCAAAAATCATGTCAAATTCTTCATGCATCATGTGTATTTTTGAGCTAATATTTGTGATGTAGGTTTTCATGATTCAAGCAATCATTCAAGTCAAGATTCATAGCATTCAATCAAGAGTCAAGATCCACATCCATTGGAGCCTTAATTTCAATGGTTTGATGAGTTCTAACATTTAGATTTTTTCATTCATCATTCCTTCATGTTATTTCATTTCATTTCAAGGTTTAATTACAAAAATGAGGTTTGAACAAGGAAAAACCCTATTCCCTAACACAACAACATTTTTCTCTCTTCATGTGTGATTGCAGATTTAGGTGATTTGGAGCTTGAAGATCTTTTGAGGAAAAATTTGCAAGATTGAAGAAAGTTATCAAAGTTGTTAAGAAGTCATCTTCATGGAAACTCACCTACAAGCCACAATTCAAAATTTTAGACTTGGAGATTAGACAAGACAAAAGCTACAAAAGATCACTAGAGGCTACAAAAGTTTTAGTCAAACCCTAATGGTGGCACTAAATCACCACCTTGGGAATATGAGTCCCAGTATACTCATTTTCAGCAAATTCTAGATTCAACCTAGAAACCCTAAAATGGGACTAAATCATCAAGTCTAGAATCCCAGTGCACATCAAAAATAATAATTTTCAAAGTTTAGATCTTGTTTAGACATCTCTTATCATCTAGGTACTTTTATCTTTTTCTCTATTTAGCTATATGATTTCATGTTTTAAGTTTCTAGGGTTTAGTGCATTAGGGTTCTCATTTCTCCTTTGAAGCTTCATTTTAATGGTAAACCCCCTTTTTAATCACACCTAAGGAAACCTTATATTGAAACCCTTCCCTCAATTGATTCACTTGGTTGAGGGATCTCTAGGGTTTCCTAATGAGCTAAGAATGAAATAGGTCCCCTAATTCTTCCATCTCCTAAAAGGTGGAACACCCTATTTCCTTCGGTTCAATTTGGTGAACCCAACCTTTCGACACTTCAATTTCTGATTTGGAGAACATTATTTTCCTAAATCTAGGTTAACTTTTCATTTGATTATTATTATTTGAATTGCATTTAGTACTTCTAAATCTTCTTTTCTCAATTTTTTGTTCTGATTTGCATTCCTTTCTAGGTCATTTACTTAAGTCTTGCACATCATTAGGTTTTGCATGTTACTATTCCTTCCAATCCCTAGCTTGGTGGTGAACCCCTTTTAGTTTTTAATTACACCCTAGGATACCTTATTGCAAGATCTATTTCCCTCATTCCATCCTTGGATAGAGATCTCTAAGGTTTCCTTGAATGAACTAAGTGAAATAGGTCCTAAACCCTAGTTTCATCTCCCCCTAGGTAGAAAACCCTATTTCCTTCATTTCATTTTGGTGAACCTAATGTGAACACCTAATTTTTGGTTTTTAGTGCATCATATTCCTAGATCTAGCTTACATTAACTTTGCATTTGGGTTTTGCATTAGTTAATTTGTATCTAGGGTTTCTAAATCTTGCATTAGTGGAAGTGCATATAGGTTGCATTTTTGCATCTTACATCATTGAATTTCATTTGAAATCTATAATTTCACTTATTCTAGACATCATACAAACTATAAAACCTAACATTCAATCATAATTTTCTAAAATTTGTGCAAAAACCCTAATCTGGGACTCATACACCCCTCTCAGCGATTTAGTCCTAGTACAAGTAGTTTTGTTGTATTTATGGCTATTTTGTGTTGATTTTTTATCAGGCTTTAAATCCCCAAAAAACCCTTATTGGGACTCATATACCCCTCTAGGTGATTTAGTCTTGTGTCAGATCCAAAACTTCATTTTACAACATTAAAAGCCCTATTTTTGTGCTTATGTTTATTTTTGTTAGCTTTTTGTTCCAATTTATAGATTTTTTGTTTCATTCAATTCATTGCATCTAGCTTAAATTGGTTCATTTTGTGCATTACTTCAATTCAAAATTGCATTTAGAATATCTTATTTCAGACACTTGCATAGTGTAATCAGTAAATTACCTTGTTTATAATCTTAAACTTGCATTTGAACACTTTATTTTAGGTCCTTGGATTTACCTTTACTCTCTTTCCATGTTGGGTTTGTACACTAAGTTTTTGAAATCTTGTATGATCTTTACAACTCAGTGCCCTATTAGAAATACTAATATAAGGTGTCATCCCATGATACACCATTCATCATGGATCTTGGTTTCTCTAGATCTCTTCCTAATAGTGTTGATATTCAACACTATATGGATCCTAGTATGCATACTTCATTTCCCATGACTACCATGCCTTCAACCACTATGCTTCATGTTAATAACATTATTCTTACTATATCTTGTTCTACTCAAGCTTTGGGATGCACTCAAAGCTAAGACAAAAATTCCATCCCTATCGAGCTACGATACCTATTTCCATTCCTACATACACTAGTACTCAAACTACCATAAAAATTCAACCTACTGGAAGTGTGAACACTTCCTTAGGTATTTCCATAGTGAGTTCCTCTAGCTTTGTGCCTTCAACTACAATATCTCATCAAACCTCCTCCATCACAATTCTACAATTCACTTGTCCTCTACATACATAATCTACTCCACCTTATACCCCTCCACCTTACAAAAACAATGATGTTATCATTAACACACTTTTACAAAGAATGGAATCCCTTAAACAACAAGTCACAACCCTAAATCAAAACAATAATGGTCAACCTTCACAATACATCGAAACAAATCCATTATTCTTGGATATATTGAGAGAACAATTTCCACAAGGTGTAGAAGTTCCCCAATTTGAGAAATATGGTGGGAAAGGAGCTCCTGTTAGCCATGTCTCCACTTTTACCACCCTATGTAGTGATTTCATCTTTGAAGACAAAATTTTGGCTAAAATATTTCCTAGATCCTTGAAAGACACTACCTTATAATGGTTTTCCTTGTTACCAAATAAATCAATTTGTTCATTCAACAAAAATTTTGAGGCCTTTATTAACCATTTCCAAGTGAACATGACTCCTAAGATGACCTTAGCTGATTTGATGAGATGTAAGAAAAAGTACAATGAAAAAGTTACTAAATTCATTTCACATTGCCAATCGCTTTATTACCAAATTGACATACAAATTCCTGATCCTCACCTTCAATGGGTGTTCATTGAGAATTTGAAAACCAAGATACAAGATAAAATTGGCATGATTAAATTAAATTCCTTCGTTCACTTGTGTACTTTCCGCTGTGATTATCAAAACTCAGTTAGTAGCCGTGAAATAAAATCCACCTCTAGCCGTTCTGAGAAGTCCAAATCTGCACACCAAAAAAACTACCAATCCTTTAGAAAATAGAATAAAGGTTTCCTTCAACTAAATCCACCTCAACAAATTCAACATGTTGATACCCAATTGGCCGCTATAAAGAATACAATTGCTTTCACATTTGGGGATCTGGCTAGGAAATTTACTCCCTTGCCTAATACCCTTCATAACACGATTTTGAAACTTTTAGAATATAAAATGATCACTTTGCCTCCCATTAGAGCACATGATCCTAAAAAACCTTTCCCACCAAACTTTAGATTGAATTCTTATTGCCATTATCACTGAAAAAATGGACATGATACAAAACATTGTAATCATCTTAAACATCTTGTGCAAGACCTCATTGATTCCAGTTGACTTTCAATTGGAGGTGTTAATGATTAAGGAAATAAGTCTATTGCCCCTCCCAACAAAAACTTACAAATATTTACCAACCCTATGCCAGACCACGATGTTTCATTTGTCAAAGAAACTAAGAAGAATGATGTGATCAATATTCACACAGATGATGACAATATGGATAATATTGAAAAGAATCCTATGGATACTATTGAACAAGATGTTGCAAGAATGAAATTTTTGTGGAAATTTTGCAGGTGTTGTCATTGATGTCAACTAGTCAACTAGCTATCTACTAGTTGCTTATGGTTGTATATGTCGAGGATATTGAGAAAATTGTAATAAAGATATGTTGCATGTGTTCAGTGGTTGCTCTGATTTTTGGTCTGAATTTGCTCCTTTGGTTGTGCGGTTCAAATATGTTGTTCATGGTTGTTAATAGATGTTATATCCAGATTTTTGGTTGTTGATTCATTGTTCAATGCGAGTTGTATTCACTAGTTGTGAACTATGGTTTTCTATGTTTTTGGTTGAGTTCCAGGAGAAATGTTGTTGGTCTGGATTTCTCTTTGATGAATTCTTATGACTTGCAGTTCTAGAGTTGTGTTTCCCTAGTTCTATTGAAGATAGTTTTGGTGGTTGAAATATTCCTACTTAATGGTTCTATGTGTTTTACAATGGTTTGGTCAACCTTGTGTGAATTAATACTTTTGAGGATGATGAAGCATGTTGGATCTTTTTTTGTCCTTATGAAGTGTGTGTTTGGGTCGCCCTCATTCTAATTCCACCCTAGGATGTTTTGGCACTGACCTAATTTAAATTTGGATTTGGATGGCCAAATTTGGATATGTTTCAAAGTTGAAGATGGTATAAATACAAGATGAGTTAATGATGAAGTTAAGATGTGAGAGTGAAGAAGAAGAGCAATAAGAGAAAAGATAAAGTGAAGTTTGTTGTGACATTGATTCTATTTAGTAAGTGTGTGTGTGTGTAGTGAGTGTGGGAGATTAGTGTGAAGCTTAATGTTGAGTTTTCGGATGCAACTTGAGTAGAAGGTGAACTCTATCATTCATGCAAGTTGATCGAGTGATTGTGGTGGAATCCTTTGTTGCATTGGGATTGTAGTCTCCCTATAGAAATTCTTCTTTGTCTTCTTTGTATCTCTGTGGCAATGAGCCCTCTAGGTTGTATCCCTATTCGACAATGTCCTTATTCTAGATAGTGAGTCCTTATTTTAGGTAGTGAGCCTTATTTCAGGCAATGAGCCTTATTTCAAGCAATGAGCCTTGTTTTAGGAAGTGCGCTTTTATGTAATCAGTTTTGATATTATCTATAGTGTGAGTTAATCCTCACCATGCATTTTACCTCATTGGGTTTTCCACATAAATCTGGTGTTATTGTGTTTATGTGTTGGATTTGAGTTTCTGCATTGGCGTTTGATGATTAATCATTTAAACAATTTCATCTATAGTTCCAGTAACTAAACTAAAGGTTTAATTTTGTGACAAATGATTCACCCCCCTATTGAAATGCACAAGACAATGGAGAGGGGGGGTGAGTTAGTTGTACCAAATTACTTTTAAAACTGACCTTAATCAATTTCGCTTTAACTTTAATCTATTATTAGGTATAAACATGAAATGAAAATAACAAAAAGAAAATGCCAAAGACACGAGATTTATATGGGAAACCAAATGAGGGAAAAACCATGGTGAGGATTAACTCACAATATAATAGTAATGCAAAACCAGATACAAAGACTCATTACCCAGAAAGGACTCATTGTCCAAATACAGAGGGTCACTGTCTATAGATAGGAATCACTGTCTAAAAGGAGGCTCACTACCTACAAACAAACAAAGAAAATAGAAAATCTACCACAACATATTTCACACATTTGCAGCCTGATTAAAGGATAGCAGACACCATCAGCTCACCGCTTTTAGGAATCTAACACATCAAAGTATTTCTGCCTTGATTCACTTTCACACACTCTTCTTTTCACACTTGTTTCACAAACATCACATTTTATTCATTTTAATTCACAACATCTTGACGTGTATTTTTACCATCTTTGATCTTGAAAACTGTCTCCAAGGTTGGTTACACATCCTTTGTTTTACAAATTCAAATTAGGTCGATGAATCAACATTCTCGAGGTGGATAAGAATGAGAGTGGACCAATTACATACTTAATTAGGACCCAAACAACATCTTGGATCAATCACACATGTCCTTAATCAATCCTTATTCTCCATGTAATGTGTAAATGCCAGGTTGGCCAAACATAATTAAAGTACCAATGAACTTTGAAGTATGTGCATCCACAACAAGATGATGACACATGGATCACACAACATGCTTCACCAAACACTAGAACACCTCTTAGAAACCTTTAGATACATCTGTAGCAACTGCAACAATCTTTATACATAGAACACACTTCAATAGTCCAACTGGACCGTGCAGACACACACAATAGCTTTGGAACAAGCCTTCCAGAGCACCAAACCATACACACATTTGCTAGAACACAAAAAATTAATATTAACCTTCTTCCAGATTTGCAAGATCTGAGACAAATTACTAGAAGACTATGGAGCAGAGAAATCTCTCCCAATCCACAAGTAAACAGTTCATCCAAACTGGTCCACACACCGGTGAACACATCTTTCACTCTCCATCAACCCAGAAGCTAAAACTCATGGTATATTATACATTGAATCCCATAAAAAATACTATAGATCCGCATAGGCATAGGATCAACATAGAAGAAATGCAAAGCACATTATCGTAGCACACTTAGAAGACACACACAACACTATCTTCATTGTTTATTAATTTTCTCGAAAGAACTTGACATCAGCACAACTACAACAACATAAATATAGCTTCGTGTACTCTCAACACTTCTAAAGTATCTCAACTATACATGTACCACCTACAATCACTCTAAACTTTTTTGACATCAATGAAAAAATTAATGACAACACCACCAAACACATTCATACTTGCAACACTCCCCTGTTAGTTATCCTATTCAGCAATTTGTATTAGACCTTCGTTCCTTGGTGAAGAGATTAATTGCTTATGGAAGGTCTGGGATGGGTATCAAGATGGTCTTTGATTACCTGAGGTTTCATGGAATTAATTATTATATCTGGAAGGTATTGATGGAAGAATATTTAGAGTATTGCGGATATGATGTGGAGAAATCTTACAAGAATCCTTACACTCCTCCTGCTAATGGTCTGAGTACACCTGAAGAGATCAAATCACATGAAGTGAATAGTAAGGAAAAGATCATCTTGAAGAATAGTCTAGTACATTTTGAGTTGATTAAGGTTCAAAATTTGAAGATAGCTAAGGAAGTCTAGGATGCTTTAGAAAGAGCACATAATAGTGATGAAAGAGTTAAAGAGGCACAACTATAGAATTTGGAGACATAGTTTTATCTTCTATATATGTCCAAAGAAGAAAATATTAAAGCTTATATATAGAGATTGGATGAGATAGTGGCTGGAATGCGAGGACTTGGTGCTACTATTGATGAAACAAGGATTGTAAAGAAGATTCTCATAACTCTTCTTGATGCTTACAGTGAGAAGGTGAGTGTTATTGAGCAGACTATAGATTATTAGAGTTTTACTAAGGATGTGTTAGGATTTTTGACATCTTATGAGATGAGGAAGCCAAATATAAGAAATGGAGGCAAATCAAAAACTTCCTTTAAAGCTATAAAAGTTGAAGATCTAGATGAAGAGAAATTTGATTAAATAGAAGCTAACTTTGTAAGAAGAATGAGCAAAGGCTTTGGTAAGTATGAAGGTAAGTTTCCCTTTAAATGCTTTAGTTGTGGAGAAATAGGTCATTATGCTACAAAGTGTCTAGAAAGAGCTAAAAGGAATAAACAAAGATATGAGAAAGAAAAGAAAGGAAAAAATATTAACATAGCTTACTATGTGAATGAGAATGCTAGTATTTTTTATGCGGATTAAGAATATGAAGATCCATATGATAATGAATTCTTTTTCTTGGTGATTTTAAGGATGAACCTACTTCTACTAATTCTAAAAAAGCGGTAAAGGAAAGCCCTCTAAAGGAGAAGGAGAAGAATAAAGGTACGATTATCTCTATCGTGCAAGATAAACAAGAAAATAAATTTTGGGTAGACGATAGTGGTTGTTCACATCACATGACTAGTGAAAAAGTAAGTTTTTCAAGCATGAGAAATATAATGGAGGCTTGGTTATGTTTGGACATGATACTGGTTAAATTATGTGGGATAGGTTCAGTAAGTTTTGATGGAAAGGGTCATACTCGTGATCTTTACTATATTAAGGGTCTAAGGCATAATTTTTTAAGCATTGATCAGATGTGCAAAAAAGGATATGATCTTATGTTTAAGGATGAGAAATGTGAGATCTGAAAAGGATCTTAAACATTGATTGCTACAAGAAATAAATCTGAAGGGAATATCTATCAACATAATGTTGTTGATGGATGATGCTTTATGACTTAGATAAATGACAGTTGGTTATGGCATAGGAGAATGTGTCACATGAATTTTCATAACTTGGAAAGTATTAGTGTTTTTCAGGTTGTGAGAGACTTACCAATAATTACAAATCTTGTTAATGCTATTTGCAAAAGCTATTAGTTTGGAAAGAAAGCAAGAAATCATTACAAATCAAAGGAAAAGTCTACTACCAGACTATTGGATTTAGTTCATATAAATATTTGTGGTCCTATGAGAGTGAGAAGTCTACTTGGTGAAAGGTACTTTATGCTTTTAATTGATGATTATTCTAGATATACATGGGTTAGATTTCTTAGAGAGAAACCAGATGCATTAGATAGATTCAAGACATTCAAAACAATGGTTGAAAATGAAGTGAATTTGAAGATAAAATGCTTAAGATCTGACAAAGGTGGATAATTCACCTCCCATGAGTTTAATATGTTTTTTGAAGTGTACGGAATAAAGAGATAGTTATAAGGCCATGTGTAGATTTTTGAAATTTGAATGTCTCCTCCCTTAAAGATAATTATCCCCTCCCAAACATGGAGGTTATGTTGTAAAGAGTAGTAGGATGTGAGCTCTTATCTATGATGGATGGTTTTTCAAGATACAACTAGGTGAAAGTCAAATAGTTAGAACAGTATAAGGTTGCCTTTACTATACCTTGGGGAACATATTTCTATGTGAGGATTCCATTTGGCGTCACAAATGTTGGGGCCACATTTCAAAGAGCTATGGATGTTGCATTTTCTAATCTGATTAATACAATAATGGTGGTGTATCAGGATGACCTCACAACATATTCTAAGAAATCTAAAGACCATATTGAACATCTAGAGAAGATCTTCCTCAAATCTCTGGAGTATGGTATTTATTTAAGCTCTAAAAAGTAACATTTTGTTGGGACTGAAGGAAAATTTTTGGGCCACATAGTTTCTAAGGATGGAATAAGAATTGATCTAGAAAGAGTAGAGGATATAGATAAGATTCCTATCCCAAAGACAGTAAAATCCATCCAATCTTTCTTTGGGAAAATAAACTTCGTACGGAGATTCATATCAAATTTTGCTGAGATTGTCAAACCCATTTCAAAAATGTTTAAGAAAGGAGCTAAGATTGATTGGACTACAAAACCAATTAATGCATTCATATCTATAAAAATATCAATCAAAGAGGCTCTAGTATTAAAGTTGCCTAACTTTAGCAAACCATCCCAAATTTTCTTAGTTGCATCTTACAACATAGTTGCAATAGTGATATTGTAGAAAAATGATGGGAATGAGCAACCAATATCATTCTTTAGAAAATCCCTTCAAGGAGAAGAACTAAAGTATGATATCATAGAGAAATAGGCCTATGCACTTGTCAAGATTGTGAAATATTTCAGGCCTTATTTTGTAAGTGCTAAGGTAATTGTATATGTTCATAATGTTGCAGTCAAGGATGTATTTATGCAAACTGAAGTTACAGGGAGAAGGTGTAGATGGATTAATAGAATTCAAGATTTTGATATTGAAGTTCAAATCACCAAATTGGTAAGAGGAAATTGGTTGGCCAAGCTCATGGCTAAGTCAAATTTTGAAGCAACGGTGTAGATCTGTAACATAGGGGAAGAAGAAGGCA
The DNA here is from genome assembly GCA_007115665.2 of Sequoiadendron giganteum. Classification (NCBI taxonomy): domain Eukaryota; kingdom Viridiplantae; phylum Streptophyta; class Pinopsida; order Cupressales; family Cupressaceae; genus Sequoiadendron; species Sequoiadendron giganteum. The sequence continues at coordinate 50,954,158 of CM021100.1, read as the reverse complement.
TGATTACTCGTATTAAAAATACTCCATGGTACACTAATGTGATGTACTACCTCAAACATAAAATGTTTCCTAGGGGATTAAGTGAAAGTCAGAAGAGAACTTTAAAGTTAAATGCATCAAAGTGTGTCTTTATTGATGGAGACTTATATTGGAAAAATAGAGAGGGCATATTTCTATTATGCTTAGATGAGTCACAGGTGAGGCATGTACTAAAATAAATGCATGAGGATGTTTGTGGGGGGCACTTCTTAGAAAAAAGAACCACCCACAAGATTTTAAGGGTTGGATATTATTGGCCTAAGGTCCTCAATGATTCCTTTGATTACATATGAAAGTGTGAATCTTGTCAAAAAAATTCTAGGAAGATGAAATATCAAGGAGCATTACCATTAAGACCCATGCAAGTTGAAGCTCCATTTCATCAATGGGGAATTGATTTCATAGGTGAGATTGTAGATAAATATAGTGGCGGCCATAAATGGATTTTGGTAGCTACTGACTACTTCACAAAATGGATAGAGGCCATACCTACAAAGTAGGCCACCAACAAGGTTGTAAAAAAAAAATTGATGGAGAATATTGTCACAAGATTTGGAGTGCATGTGAGGATAATAATAGATAATGGCATGCATTTTAGATTTGATGAGTTCAAAAGGTTCTCTGAGACCTATGGTATAACGATCTCTTACTCTTCCCCATACCATCTGCAAGAAAATGGACAGGCTAAGTCTAGTAACAAAAGAATCTTGAAGATAATTAGGAGGATGTTGGACAACAACAAAAAGGTATGGGACTCTAAACTAATATTAGAAGTCTGGGAAAATAAAATCACAATCAAGAAATCAACTGGAAAATCACCTTTCAAATTGGTCTATGGAACACAAGGAAGAATGCCAATGCATAACCTTTTACAAGTGTATAAGTTTATACTACAGGAAGATTTGGATATTCCTGAACCCATGGAGGAAAGGGTGGAGCATCTGGCAGAGTTGGATGAAATAAGAAACCTAGCCCAGGAGCATAACACAAAAATACAGTCATAGATGAAATACCTTTTTGATAAAAGGGCTAAATATAGAAATTTTGAGGTAAATGACTTGGTTCTATTATGGAATGCTAGATGCCAAGACAAAGGGAAGCATGGTAATTTTGAATCTTTGTTGACGTGACCATTTTTTACTACTAGTAAAGGGGGTGAAGATTCTTATTATCTTCAAAATATGTCAGGAGAAGATACGGAATTGCCTGTGCATGGAAATTGATTGAAACACTTCTTTTCTTAAAAAATATTACTTTCCATGCATAGTAGTTTAGGTTTCCCTTCCCCTTTCCATCCCATTCAAATCACATCTCCCCATGGTCTGCATTCCATACATCACTTTTGGATTCTTGCAATGACCTCACAATAATTTATCCCCAATTGAAGCCACTGTTAGAGCTAAAGCTTTCTACTGAGTAACCACCAGTTTCCATTCTCCTATCCACATTTCACTTACATAAAAAGATCTACTACCTCTAGTTCTACATTGTAGTCAAAATCAAATGCAACAATTTATGTGACAAGATCCATCAAATCAGCACCATTCCCTTTGTATCTATCTATTCATCCTCTTAGAAAAATTAATAAGAAGATAATTTGTGCCTTTACCGCAATACCACAACAACAAAAATGAAGTCTAAGTGGGTTGGTGGTTCACAACTCATAAAATAAAGCATAAACAACCATACCTCCAAGAGGTCAATAGGCATACGCAGTCAAGCAGTACGCACCGCCATACCACCAAGGGTTCAATAAACACATGCAATGAAGTGGTATACAATGCCATACCGCTAAGAGGTTAATCAATGTACACAGTAGAGTGGTATGTACCACCACCCCACAATGAGAATATTTAAGCAAAGCAATAGTGTGGTAAGCATTAAAAAAGGATAAAAAACATTGTAGTACCACAAAGGAAGGATATTAAGGCCACAACATAGTGGTATGTATACCATTATACCACAATCATGAAGATAGAATACATATAAATGAAAAGGCATAAATTCAACACCTCCATACCACAACAAGTGCAATAAGTAACAATAGTAGTATAGTAAAGACCTGTCGTGACATCATTACATATTGCGGTAATAAATGCATGAGATTACATCAGTCACCTTGATGCATGAATCTAATGGTGCATAATCAAATTCAGGGTATGAGCCTATTACAAAAATATTTGGTAGAAGGGTGGTATTAATGTTGACATGATTGAGTGTGAGCTCCATTAAAAGCAAGAACAATGCCTGATTATTGCACTCATTTGCAAATACATTGTCATTAGGAGTTGAGGATACTCGAGGAGGATCTCTACAAGCATCAAACACCCAGGTAAGTGCATGAATAACTCTCTGAAGAAGCTCAATTGGTGTAAATATTTTCAAAATCTCTATCATTCAAAAGTATTTAGCGTAAAGGGTAGAATCATGCCACCTAAGAGGAAACAATCGGAAGTGTAAAAAGTAAAATTTAGGTTAAAGATGAAGAACCCAAAACAAAGAAGAGGCCTCTACACTAGTCCATTTTAGATGTACTCCCAGGTTCCACTATGGAAGGTAACAAGAAATTCCTCATAGATATCATGCAAGGTTGTAGGGATGCCATCATTCCTAAATTGAGGTGGGACCTATTTTGGTATTTATATAGTAGAAGAAATGGGAAAGTTTCTACGTCAAACCCCTGGGTGTTAGACTTGGCCAAATTATTTTCCTAAATGCATTTGTTGATGTGGATTTTATTAGATTTTTAGCTAAACACTACCACCCTGCTACTAAAACTATAAGCTTTCCAAATGGTTTGGTGTTGGTTGAGATAACCAGGAAAGTTGTCATTACGTGCTTTGATTTAAACAAACAGGCCTTGACCAAGATAAACCTGCAAAAGAGTAAGGAAGAATACACTTGGTTCAGAAGAACTTATAGAAGTGATGAGCTTCCTTTGTATATGAAGAGAGGCATTAGCAACAAAAAAAATCCCCATTACCCCCTCCATTATCGAGCCAATCACTGTGGCCAACTTTCAATACTACTTTGTGAATACGTATCTTGCTTTGTGCCAAATATTAGGGATGCATGCTCAAGATAAAATGCCAATAAGCCTAATGGTGATGGCCATGAGGATCTAGAATCTAGAGACTAACATAGAATATGACTTTTCTTCATACCTAGAGAGGAAATTAAATGAGGAATTTTTACAAGTCATTGAAGACAGAGCACCCATTACATTTAGACACTATTCTCTATTGTGTCATTTAATATTATATCAGAATTGAGATAAATGGATAAAAATAATGGACCTACCTAGAATTGATGAAAAGGGTAATCCTACACCTGTTTAGAGGTAATGCTACATTTGGGACAGTCGATGTAAAAATTCAAGTTTTATAATATTTTATGAAGATTTTGTGTATAGAATCCTAGGATTCCTTGGTTACTCAATACCGAGATTTCCTACTAAGATGCTACAACTATTGAGACCTCTAGCCCTAAGACCAGAGCAGGGTCATACACACAATTTCAATGATTGGGTTCTTTCTCCCTAAAGTTACAATAATAAGAGTTTATGGGTTCCATGTTGCTCCACACATACTACCTAAATTTTTGCCCCATAGACTAGAATTTCTAGAGTTTATGTGGCAGATGATGTGGATGGAAAAAGAAGTGATGCATAAGTAGAAGAAGGGCACATTTCTAATAAACCTAACCAAATGTGAATATTGGTCAGTAGGCTCAGATACATTGAAAGAGATGTATTATTACATTAAGACAAAGTATGCATTGGAATCGGGAAAAGGAAGATTTTTTTATCCTAAAAACCATGTGAATCACATAAGGCATAATCTTCTCACCAAGTCAACAACTACACACCAAGTAGATTATGAAGAATATGTGATAAGAAACTACCTTACTTTTCAAGAAGTGTTTTATAGAAAGAGAAAATGGGAACTTATGAGGAAACTTGAAGAAGAGAGGAAGAAAAAATATAAAGATTTCCTAGGCTATTTTGTTGAAGAGAGTGATCCTATTGAAAGAATAGACTTGATAATTGATAAATTTGAGGACTTATATGGAAAAAGGGAATCACTTCTTCAAGAGCACAGTGGTACAATAATTAAAAGAGCACACCCTAGACACAATTTTAGAATCTCCTATGGAGCAATTTCCTCCTAAAAGACAAAAGACATAGGGAATTGAACCATTGGTCCCTTATGAAGAAAGTGAAGGGGTTGGGGATACTAAAGAGGTAGCCAATGTGCTACAATCATTAAAAGGTGATGTTGAGGTTGACCAGCCAGTCCATAGAAATAGTTCCCATAATCTTGAAGAAAGGATGGATGATAAAGGAAAGGCAAGTACAAAAATGCATGAAGATGAAAGGGAGGTTGCAACTAGGTGATTCATAGAAGATGATGAGTTTATTAAAACTTTGGAATTTAGGGACTTCTGGACAAAAATAAAGGTGAAATAATTTGAGGAGAGAATGAAGATAAATAATATGGGAATGGAAGAATCCCAAAATGAGCGGGTGGTTGCACAAACCTTCAAGGAATTGAAAATTGATAATATCAATATTAACCCTCAAAAGGCTAGAGAAATGATTTTAAAAAGTAACATACTCATTTTCCCTAGTTTAGAACTAAAGAATTGTTTTTTGCTTGACCAAGTTCGGGCCCAAGAAGATCCTATGCTAGTTGTAGAATTTGACTCTAATGAAGGAGTGAGTGGCACATGATACAATCCCAAGACAATTTAAACCCTAGCCATATGGATCAAGCAAAAGAATACACAAAATCCAAAATTATTGGATGCGATACAAGGAATGAAAGGGGCAACCATGGTCACAAAATTGTAAGACACAATCCCTTTAGAAGCTGCCACCATGACTATGCATTTAGCTATGTTTACTCGTGAAACTATTAAAGGATTGGAGGACAGGCTAAGAGACTTTGAGAAAGAACAAAATTTCCTAAATGATGATGTGAATAACTTGTTCGTGGAAAATTTAAAATTAAAGGAGTAGTTAAGAGGATCAGGAATTTCATGGGGAAAAGAAATGGTGTTGTATGGGAATTTGAGTGCTCCAAGGGATGATGAAGAAAATATTTTTGTTGAACAAATGAGAGCTCTCAAAAAAGAAGTGGAAGAACTGAAGAAGACCAACAATAAAGCTCGAGAGCAAGTTATAGAGAAGGTTTTTTAACATAGGGTGAAATTGATTATGGATAAATTGGAGAGTGTATATGATAGTTACAAATCACTTCAAGAAGCTATTGATAAAATGAAAGCACATATGCTTGTCTTGGATCCTCTATTTAAAAAGTCACAGGCTATACATCACACTTTGTTTAAGTTGTGTAGAGTTCTACAAAGGAATACTGATTCTCTAGCATCCTTAAAACCGACTGAGGAGATAGTCAAAATGATCATAGATGAATTCGAGTTTATACATGGAGAGGAAAAAATGATTAGAACATGAATGGACTCCTTCCATACTCTAAAGCAGTGGTATATACAAGAAATAGTTAAAGATGATTGCCAACTTAGAGACCTTGAAGAGTGGAAAGAGTTTAGGCAGATTGTTCATAAGTGTGTTACCCACATATAAAAGGATGGTGACATGAATCTTCATAGGCTAAATTTAATTCTCGATGGATTAATTTATTTTGATGTTGGGTATCTAAAATTGTTACTGATGCAAAGACATTGTTGGATGGTCGGTGGCAAGCTCATATCACAAATGCACCAAGGATCCAAGAATACAAGTAGCCATTGGATTTTACCATCTATTAGTGGGAGGAGAATTATTTGGTTTCAGAGGAGTAGGTCACTGGGACGAGAGAATTGAGACGTCTATCAAGGGGATGAGGTCTTTGTTAAATCAATGATTGTGGGCCTTCTACGATGATTAATGGATTCACAACATCAAATTTTTGAGTTTTATTTATTTCTTTAATTATGTTAATTATGCAAGAGTTACTGAAGAGCTATAGTTTTGAAACATTGCCTCATTTTGTAAAGGGCATGAAGCTTGTTTGATTCCCATATAAAAATGGAAACCATGGCCTTGTTTAAATCATCATCAATAGTATATCATTTGTATAGGAATATTTCATCCATTTATTTTCATATCTCGGAACTTTTGTTATTAGTGTACAACTTTTGAAGCAATATATTGGAGAAGAGTGTTATTAATTGGTGATCTATAATCAATGTTCAACTATTGTGTTAGTTTTCATGTTTATATGTTGTTGTGTTGTCTCCAAAGTGGTTCTCTTAACTTATTCAAATTTATATAATTTTTCAAGACACATTTGTTGTGATGTGTGGTTATTTTGACTGGGTTCTGGTTGGAGTCAATTAAACAGCCTTTCAAATAATTCATTTTAATTGGTTCCTACCAAGGATAAAAAACCTTGTAAATTAGTTGTTTTGATTGGTTTCCCTTAGACTAAGAAATAAAAATCCTTTTATGAGATCACAGTAATTTGGGAGAATAACATTGGGATTTATAAAGAAGAGTATAGTAGTTGATAATCTTGCACATTTATACAAGGTGCAAACATCTCAAGTGCCCAAAAAGTTAGAGTTAAGATAAAGAATAGCTTTACCCTTCACACATATATATCTCCATAATCATCATCAACCCATCAACTCCATTTACCCAATAGATTAGGCACTGGTCAAATTAGAACAATATCACTTAAACTTTACTCATTCATTTGATTCTCAAAACATCTAAAATAGGAACTAGTCATCGGAATTATATCTACTTCACACTCATGTGCCATTGTGAGTAGATTTCTTAATTTAGAGATCACATTCACACCTTCAATTATGCCTTAACACTCAAATACACCCACCTAGGTTAAGCAGAGCCTAAAGAGCAGGGGGTCATCAATCTTATTTGCCCCGTTCGTTAGCCAGAAACATACTAAGATATTGGCACCCTCTTATGGTATAAAAATGTATGTTTTTGAGACCTAACGGATATGTGACTCTATTGGGGACTTCAGTAAAGCATTTGGTTCCAACCTATCCATTTATAGGGTCAACTAAGTTTCAAAACTAAAATATTACATTGAACATCAAAAGACTCTACTAGGAACAAATTTAAAAGGATTGTCAACTTTTCTCACTTTTCACAAAATTGAGTGGCAACTCTATCAAATTTTATAGGAGTGAACGCATGATTGATAAATTAAAGTACACATCAAGAAGAACAAACCCTAGAGTTCAGAGCATCAAAGCATCCTACAAGATGAATGGTAGGAGATCTTAGCACCAAGAAAGTCCTCAGAAGAATAATGGTGGCTGGAAAAATAAGCATGGATCTCCCCCTTCAAAGTCTGATATAAATAAGAACAAGGCAACATCTAAATGGCCAAACACTACATTCAATAATCAGGAGAATATCCAAGAACAACCTCCCACATTGCATAATAGCTTTGACCCCTTGCATGAATCAGAGTATCATAATTATGATCCATGCAGAGATCCACATACCCCAAGTGAGGGTGTGTGCAGGATCATCATGGAAAAAATAGGACCTTATGTGGTGATGAAAATTCAGAAAATCAGAGTTATTCAACTTGACATAAAAATTTTAATAAGTTATCTATATTATTTCAAAAATATGTAAGAATAGAATCTATAGCAAATTGAATGTAGTTTCTAAACTACTAGGTTTTTTAAAAAAAAAATATTGGTGAAAATTTAAAATTTCAATGTAGTAGTACTTAAATTTCAGGGAAAAAATAAGAAGTAGGTGTTTGCCTAACCACCCTAATCACAATAAAATGATTATATTTTTTTATAAGATTTTAGATATAAGTATAGGACTCATGTCCTAATGTGATGCACATTTTTTTGTAATTTTTTTCCAAGTAAATAATTAATTATGATTTTTTTATTATAAATTTTAAAAAATATAAAAACTCGTATGCCTGACCACCTTAAGTTGGTCAAAACTTCATGAAATTCATTTTTCTTTAATCCTATAGTATGTGAAGCATAGAATGTGATGCATGTTTCAGATTCAAAAAATGTGATATCGTTTGAAAGCTATAGATGTTTTTCAATCACCCTATCAATTAGGACTTTATTTGTAGTTCAAATACAAAATGAATAATAATTATTTATTAAATTCAAAGTAAAGCATAATTTATATTGGTGGAAAGTTGAGAATCTCCTTTAAAAACCCTTTTTGTTTCATCAATTTTGGGTAAAAAAAAGGCGTCAGCCACATGGACCATTATATCACTTACATATCGCCACTTTTTGGCCCATCATGATCCTACACATACCCATGAACAAGAAAACACTAGTCGTCCTATTTTTCACTAGAAGGAAGACCCCCAAAAAATGAAGGAGCTTTACACCCAATTTGAGGAAGAATGAATTCAAAAACAAAATGAGTATGACCACATGATGTCATCACAACAAGGAGAAGAAAACCAGTACATATCCATGGATCACTCTCTCCATGTTGAGAATTGTGACGAAATAACCACTCAAGAACTGGAAGAATATATGGAAAGATAGAGAGAGGACCTTAGGAGGAGACAACAGTTGATAAAAGAAAGTAAAGAACTGAGTCAAAACAAGTCTCAATTGAATGTCCATACATCAAAACCACCAAAATATGTCCCTCCCCATAAGTAGGGAGGTAACATCAATCCACAAGGGCCATCTCAGAATACAAAAGCCCCAAGTACTTCAAAGGAACCTTACAATATAGCCGGTAACCCAAAGAAACATGCCCAGCATAATGTGCCACTGTAGAAACCCCAACCACAAAACACCAACAACATTCCACAATCCAACCCATCACTAGGAAAACAACATGTCCCACACTATCAACATCATGTGCCACAACAAAATATATATCCTCGCTAGAAAATCCAACAAAATGTGCATCAGCCCCAACATGGATTCCAATATTACACTAATCCACCACCTCAGAATCCCTATCCATAGAACCTTGCAACCATGAGCAGACAGTTTGACTTGAATGGATATCAAATATACCCATACCCCATTGACAACAACTTAAGAAATTTTGTCCCTAAATTCACAGGGAGAAATGCAACTATAGCAGAGGAACATATAAGAAAATTCAATGCTTTTGTGCAATATTTTGGCATGGAATAGGAGGATGTCCTTATGAGGCTATTCATGATTTCCTTGACTGAAGAAGCAAGAGACTGGTTTAATATCCTACCAAATGCTTTGATTTCCTTTGTAGAAGACTTCCAAGATCAATTTCTAGAATAGTATGGGAATCAATGTGCTCCTAAGTTTACCTTGCATGAATTAATAAGCATTCAAAAGCACTAGAATGAATCTATTTTTGACTTCAATCAGAGGTTCTCCAAGATCAACAACAAGATACCACATGGATCTAAATTAACTAGCTCAGCAACTCTAAGCATCTATTTAAAATCCTTTGATCTGAAAATGAGGTATGAGCTAAGAAAAAAATGTCCTAGAAGTTTAATTCAAGCATAAAAGATTGCCATAACCATTGAAAACAATAGAAAACCAGCTGGCATGATTGGAAAAAGAGATAACCTAAGGGTCCCACAAAATCCTAGCAATCACCAAAATAGGCAAGAAAACTAGTACGAAAATGAATGACCAAGATTACATGACATTCCATATAACACCACTTGGAAGGATGGACAACCAATAGGAAAACAAAATTGGAAAGATACTCCATATCCTTTGAAAAAAAATAGTGTACATGTAGTGGAGACTACACCATGGTGTCCACCATCCCATAAACCCCATGCCCCAGAATATTGTGAGGTGGCTCAAGCCTACCAAGAAGATGAATGGACACAAGAACAGTATAGGGATGACCACACTATAAATATGTTAAGATAGAGGTCCCATCAAACCAATGATGGGTATTCATCCTTTAAGGATGGATGTGAATACGATGTCAACAACCAAAAGAACAATGTTAATATGGAGTGAGAAGTGTTCTCAGAATCAGAACAAAATATAGGAGAAATAGCCTATGCATACAATACAACACCACAGTTTTAGTTGAGAATACCAACTAAAGAAGAGAAGAAGGCCATCACAACAAAATTTGTGGCTGAAGCTAAAATAAAATACAAACTAAGAAGTAGACCTATAGATGTAGACCAGGGAACACCTAGAGGCATGTTTATAAAAGAATAGAAGAACGAGGAGAGTCTCTCATCTGACCAAAAGAAGGGTGAAGCAAAGAATCCTCATAAGATTGTTCAAAAAGAGTCTAAAAATATTGAACTCGAGAAAACATGAAACAAAGTTCAAAACTGAAGCAGAAAGGGCTACTAAAATAGAGAAAATAGAACAAGGGATGACTGCCCCTTCATTTGATATTGCTCAAACAATAACTAAAATAAAGGTGACAGTGCCTTTGATGGAGATGATGAAGTTTGATGACTACAAAGACACAACCCTCATGTTGATTACCAACACATCTCACAAGCAGAAGGATCAAAACAAAGAGATCAATGTCATTGAGGAGGAAGCTACAAAGGCACCAGAGGTCTATTTGGAGATACCCTTACAAAAAACCACTCCCAGGTGGATCCATTTTACACCACACTCGTAATCAATAATAAGCTAGTAAAAAAATGCATGATTAACTTAGGAGCAACAATCAATACCATGCCTTTAGCTATCATGAAGGAATTAGGTCTATGGATAAACACCACCTATGGAAAATAATACACCATGGATAACATATTAGTCCCAGTGGTTGGAGTGATATGGGACATAGAATTAAAATTGGCATCATATCCTGAGGCAACATCCAAGACAAACATCACTATGGTGGATACTCCCCCTTATTATGGAATGTTATTATCTAGACAATGGGTCGCGATAGTGGGTGGAAATTTTCAACTAGATTTATCATATGCCACAATACCTGTGAATGGAAGGGAAGTCAAGCTATACAGAGAACCCAAATCAAAGCATGTCATTGAGGTCTTTGACCCTGATCAAATGTACTACTTTTGTGATGTTGATCTTGGAAGTTTTAGAATTGAGCATTCAAACCCTTATTTGCTAAACACATATCCAAATTCTAGAGATGTTCCTCAAAATGAACATGGCATATGGTGAATGTAATTTTATGTAGCCTATAGTAAAGAAGGGAATGGAGCTGGGATTGTTTTCATTTCACCCAGTGACACAAAATTTAAGTATTCATTTCTACTGACATTTGAATGCAAAAATAACATAGTAGAGTATGAGGCATTATTGCTAGGGTTAAACATTTCTACGAAGCATAAGATCAAAATGTTAGTTGTTTATAGGGATTCAAGGTTGGTTGTTTCACAAGTGAGGGAAATGTATTCTACAAAAAAATAAGAGATTGAAGCAATACAAAAATACGGTGTGGGATACTATAAAACTCTTTGATGCTTTCTCTATTGAGTGGGTAGATATATCAAAAAAAATGATGGTTGACTTCTTGGAAAATGTGGCCTTGAAAAGGGATGATAGTACCTTGGCAGGAATCTCACAAGTGGAACTCAAGGCAAGCCCTACAATCCCTGAAAAAGATTATAATTGGTGGCTCTTTAATGATGACATAGATATGATCAGGGTCTTACACTGCATTGATCAGTATAAAGCCTAAGAAATTTATTTCAATGCATTTTTTAGAGAAGTAGATGGTAAACAGACTATGTTTGGCCAAGAATTAGTGCAACTCAAAATAAATAAGATTCCTAAAGGGTTAGTAGTGTTGGAAAGGGTGTTCAATGGGAGTGACCGAGAAGTCATGAAGCAAACACCTGTAAGAAGGGAGGATATTGAAGAGATTAATCTTGGGTCTAAATTAGCTCCAAAAAGGGTGTATATTGGAAAGAAGATAAGCCCTACAATTAGAAAGATGCTAATTGCACTATTGAGAAAATATAAGAATGTCTTTGCATGGTCTTATGATGACCTTAAGGAATATAGAGAAGATATATCTCAACATGCAATTCCACTAAAGCCTGATGCAAAACACTTCAGATAGAAACCCAGGCCAATAAACCCTACCCTAGAACCTAAGATGCATGAGGAACTGATAAAACTCAGGGAAGGAGGTATCACTAAACCCATCAAAAATTCCACTTGGCTTTCAAACTTGGTGCCTGTTTGGAAGAAGAATGGAGATATAAGGTTGTGTGTAGATTTTCAAAATTTCAATGTCTCCTCCCTTAATGATAATTATCCCCTCTCAAACATGGATATTATGGGTATGTGTAGGATCATCATGGAAAAAACAAGCCCTTAAGTGGTGATGAAAATTCAGAAAATTAGAGTTAGGCAACTTGATGTAAAAATTTGAAAAATTAATCTATATTATTTCAAAAATATGTAAGAATTGAATGCAGTTTCTAAACTACTAGGTTTATTTGAAAAAAAATCTATTTGGTGAAAATTTTAAATTTCAATGCAGTAGTACTTAAATTTTAGGGAAAAAATAAGAAGTAGGAGTCCATCTAACCACCCTAGAACCACAATAAAATGATAATATTTTTTTATAAGATTTTACATATAAGAAGAGGACTCATGTCCCGATGTGGTGCATATTTTTTTGTATTTTTTTTCCAAGTAAATAATTAATTATGGATTTTTTATTACGACTTTTAAAAAATATTAAAACTTGTATGTCTGACCACCTTAACTTGGTAAAAACTTCATGAATTTATTTTTTAATCCTATAGTATGTGAAACATAGAATTTGACGCATGTTTCGGATTCAAAAAATGTGATACCATTTGAAAACTATAGATTTTATTCAATCAGCCTATCAATCAAGACTTTAGTCGTAATTCAAATAAAAAATGAATAATAATTATTTATTAAATTCAAAGTAACACATAATTTATATTGGTGGAAAGCTGAGAATCTCGTTTAAAAACCCTTTTTGTTTCATCAATTTTAGGTAAAAAAGAAGTCATCGGCCACATGGACCATCATATCACTTACATATTGCCACTTTTTGTCCCATCATGATCCTGCTCATACCCTTATGCTACAAAGAGTAACAGGATGTGAGATCTTATCCATGATGGACAGTTTTTCAAGATCTAACCACGTGAAATTCAAAGAATCAAAATAATATAAGACTGCCTTTACTACACCTTGGGGCACATATGTCTATGTGAGGATGTCATTTGGCCTCACAAACGTTGGGGCCACATTTCAAAGAGCTATGGATGTTGCATTTTTTGATATGATTAATATAATAATGGTGGTGTATTAGGATGACCTCATAGAATATTCTAATAAATTTGAAGACCATACTGAACATCTAGAGAAGATATTCCTCAAAGCTTTGGAGTATGGTATTTATTTAAACCCTAAAAGTGTCATTTTGTTGTGACTGAAGGAAAATTGTCGAGCCACATAGTTTCCAAGGATGGAATAAGAATTGATCCAAAAAGAGTAGAGGATATAGATATGATTCCTATCCCAAAGCTAGTAAAAGCCATCCAATCTTTCTTTGGGAAAATAAAATTTGTAAGGAGGTTCATATCAAATTTTGCTGAGATTGTCAAGTGCATTTCAAAAAGTTGAAAAAAGGAGCCAATATTGATTTGACTGCAAAATAAATTGATACATTCATATCCATAAAAAGAGAAATCAAAGAGGCTCCATTATGAAAGTCACCTGACTTTAGCAAACCATTCCAGATTTTCTCAGTTGCATCTTACCACATAGTTGCAACAGTGATGTTGCAGAAAAATGATGATGGGTATGAACAACCAATATCATTCTTTAGCAAATCCCTTCAAGGAGAAGAACTAGAGTATGATATCACAAAGATATAGGTGTATGCACTTTTCAAGGCTATAAAATCTCTCAGGCCTTATTTGGTAAGTGTTAAGGTAATTGCATATGTTCTTAATGTTGTAGTCAAGGATGTATTTATGCAAACTGAAGTTATAGGGAGAAGGTGTAGATGGATTAATAGAATTCAAGAGTTTGATAATGAAGTTCAAATCACCAAATTGGTAAGAGGACAAGGGTTGGCCAAGCTCATGGTTGAGTCAAATTTTGAAGCAACATAGATCTATAACATAGGGGAAGATGAAGGCATGATTTCTAGTAATTAAAATACTCCATGGTACACCAATGTAATGTAATACCTCAAACATCAAAAGTGTCCTAGGGGATTAAGTGAAAGTCAAAAGAGAAATTTAAAGTTAAATGCATCAAAGTATGTCTTCATGGATGGAGACATATACTGGAAAAATAGAAAAGGCATATTGGTATTATGCTTAGATGAATCACAGGTGAAGCATGTACTAAAAGAAATGCATGAGGGTGTTTCTGGGGGGTACTTCTTAGAAAAATCCACCACCCACAATATTTTAAGGGTTAGATACTATTGGCCTAAGGTCTTCAATGATTTCTTTGATTACATACAAAAGTGTGAAGCTTGTCAAAAAAAGTCTAGGAAGATGAAATATCATGGAGCATTACCATTAAGACCCATGCAAGTTGAAGCTCCATTCCATCAGTGGGGAATTTATTTCATAGGCGAGATTGTAGATAAATCTAGTGGAGGCTATAAATGGATCTTGGTAGCTACTGACTACTTCACAAAATGGATAGAGGCCATACCTACAAAGTAGACCACTAGGAAGGTTGTAACAAATTTTATGATGGAGAATGTTATGACAAGATTTGGAGTGCCTGTGAGGATAATAATAGATAATGGTGTGTGTTTTAGATCTGATGAGTTCAAAAGGTTTTGTGAGACCTATGGTATAATGATCTCTTACTCTTTCGCATACCATCTACAAGAAAGTGGATAGGTCGAGTCTAGTAACAAAAGAATCTTGAAGATAATAAGGAGGATGTTGGATAACAAAAGAAAGGAATGGGACTCTAAACTAAGATTAGCAATCTGGGCAGATAGAATCACAATCAAGAAATCAACTAGCAAATAACCTTTTGAATTGGTCTATGCAACACAAGCAATAATTCCCATGCATAACCTTTTACAAGTGTATAAGTTTATACTACATGAAGATTTGGATATTCCTGAACCTATGGAGGAAAGGATGGAACAATTGGCAAAGTTGGATAAAATAATAAACCCAACCCAAGAGCATAACACAAAAAATGCAGTCACAGATGAAATACTTGTTTGATAAAAGGGATAAAGATAGAAAGTTTGAGGTGAATGACCTTGTTCTATTACTAAATGTCAGATACTAAGAAAAAGATAACCATAGTAAGTTTGAAGCTTTGTGGATGGGACCATTTGTAATTACTGGTAAAGGGGATGAAGACTCTTATTATCTTCAAAATATGCAAACAGAAGATTAGGCGCTAGTGCATGGACAATTCCTGAAACACCTTTCACTAAAAAATATTACTTTCCATGCATAGTAGTTTAGGTTTCCCTTCCCCTTTCCATCCCATTCAAATCACATCTACCCATGGTCTGCATCCCAGGGATCACTTCTCGATTCTTGCAATGACCTCACAATCATTCATCCCTAATCATGTTGAGAATCTATGTCTCAATTTCCAGTCGTGTTGCCCCTTCTTTCTCCCTTGGCATTAAATTGTTCTCATTTTGGCCTTTATCACTTTACCGTAGTGTCTTTGTCTGGCTTTGGTGGTGACTATTCTGGCAATTACCACTAGCGGCCTAGCTGGCAATTACCACCCTACTACGGCTAGCCAAGTGGCTGATCATGGTGACCACAGTAAGACCGCTAGCGGTCAGCCAAGTCGGCTACTATTATACCGTGGTGAGTCTTGGAGACTGTTGTGGTAGCGCGGTAAAATGAGTGACAGTGCTTGAGTGGACTCGGTTGGATTATTGCCATACTACGAGTTGGTCGAGTGGGGTCTGCGGTAGTGCAGTAAAGATTGTGGGGAGCTCGGATGAGCTCATTGACTATTTTGACCGAGTTGGACTTGGTGTCAAAAACGGTTACCAAATGGAATTCAGACATGTGGCTCAATGTCAAAGCGATAATTTGCTAGAGGCCAAAGTCGTAGCAGCATTAATTGTAGATCGATTCAGGGTGGCGAACAAGACCCGATTTGGGTAAAGCAGTTATGGCCTGTGTGGCTCGATGCAATGAGATCGGTATGGGGAGATCTTTGGTGTGATTGAATCAGACATGATTGTACCTGGTGATTGGCGGTTGACTGAAAGAATTCATTGCAACGTCTAACTTAAGGAATTCGATGACTTATTGCATGGGATGTATGATCTTGAAGAGAGTTCAAACTGCATGTTTTTGGTGAGAACATTGTAACAGTGAGATAATTCTGGAGAGTGACTATTGTGAGCTAATTAGAGAAGACTATAATTTGTATGTAATTGTTTTGTTACTATAATACAAATAGTCTGGACTTTGTGTGATGGGTTTTTTACCTGAAACTGTTTTCCCACATATATCTTGTGTCAATCTGTGAATGCTAATTTTTGTTGTCTATTTTACATGCATGTATTCATCTCAAGTAGTTTCAAGAAGCTATTGAAACTGGTTTATGCTTTTCTCCTCTGTTGTATTAGTGTTAAGGGAATGTATTCCGCACTTTTGGGTCTCTAGATCCTGCATTGTTTTCCCTTCAAGTGGTATCAAAGCTTGGCCAGTTGTGTTATCCTTGTAGGAAAGATTAGTTTTTTGTGCTAATATTGTTTCAGTGGGATTCTTCAATTGGTGAAACTTGTTTTTGTTTGAGATGGCGAGTACATCTGGTAGAGTAGACATTGAAAAATTTAATGGCAGTAACTTTGAGTTATGGAAACTCAAGATAGAAGACTTTCTTGTGGATAGAGACCTTTGGATTGCAGTGTCTGGAACTAAGCCACAAAGTACAATGCAAGAAGCTTGGGATCTTGCTGATAGAAAAGAAAGAGGTTTGATAAGATTGAGTCTAGCCGATTTTGTACTCCTGAACGTTCATGAGGAACAGTATGCAGCTTCATTATGGAAGAAGCTTGGTGATATTTATCAAGGAAAGTCTATGGTAAATAAGTTATTCCTGAGGAAGAAGTTGTACTCCTTCAAGATGGAAGAAGGTGCATCTGTTGTAGACCATCTAAACTCATTTAATATGAGTGTTACTCAGCTGGCATCTATAGGTGTAAAGATTGAGGAGGAGGATCGTTGCATGCTCCTATTGTGTTCATTACTTGACAGTTGGGATCATCTTATGATGTCCATTGCAAGCACTACCATTGCTTTCAAGATGGAAGACGTTGTTACCTCATTCCTATCTAAAGAGATGTGGAGGAAGTCTTCAGAGATGGCCAAAAAGGCTCTTGTTGTTCGAGGTAGACCAAAGGAGAAAGGAAAGAAGAAAGATAAGAAGTCGAAATCCAAATCTATAGGGAGATCAAAGTCCCCTAGTAAAAAGTTCAAGGTGAGATGTTGGAACTATGGGCAACCTAGTCATATTAGGAAGGACTGCAAAGAGAAGAAAAAGAATGCTTCTAACAATGAATCTTCTCAAAGTGATGCAGATGGCTTCATTGTAGCAGCCTTAACAACTCAGGTGCTTCTTTGCACATGACGTCCAATAGAGACTGGTTCTCTAAATATGAGAAGTATGATGGTGGAAATGTATACTTGGCAAGTGATTCAATGTTGGAAATAGTTGGTAGAGGAAGAGTGAGAATTTAGTTTGCTAATGGGAGAGTCAAAGGTATTGGTAGTGTACTTCACATACCAGGTCTGGCTCGAAATCTTCTTTCTGTCAGTAAGTTAAATGATGTTGGTGTAGAAGTTTCTTTTTCAAGTAAAGGTTGTAAAATGACTAGAGGAGCAATGGTGTTGGCTAATGGTGTTCGTACTAGCACTCTGTACAAGCTAGATGCACGTCCTATTCTTTGTAACAATTCCTCTATAAAGGCATGCAATCTTGCACCTATAGAGAAAGATGAAGACTCTTCTCTGGCTGCAAATGCTATGGAGGTAAAACTCCCAGCTAAGAAGACAATGTTGTGGCATCACATACTTGGTCACATTGGTGAGAAAGGTTTAAAGACCTTGAAGAATAAAAATCTTGTAGAAGGGCTTGATGATTGTAACCTTGAGTTCGATTTTTTGCGAACATTGTATCTATGGAAAACAACACCGTGTTTCTTTTTATTCTAGTCCTCACAAATCTTTTGGGATACTAGATTATGTTCATTCTGATGTGTTTGGTCCAGTTAATGTTCCTTTGCTATCAAATTCTAGATAATATGTTTCTTTTATTGATGACTATTCGAGAAGGGCATTTTTATACTTCATTAAAAGTAAATCAGAAGTGTTCAGTCGGTTTAAAGAATTTAAATCTTTGGTTGAAAATCAGATTGGAAGGAAAATTAAGTGCTTGAGGATAGACAATGGTGGTGAATTATGTTCTATAGATTTTCAAAGGTATTGCAATGATCATGGAATTAAAAGGCACAAGACAACGCCTTACACTCCACAGCAAAATAGAGTTGTTGAAAGGTTGAAAAGGACACTGATGGAAAAGGCAAGGAGTATGCTGAGTGGTGTTGGTTTGGAGTACAAGTTCTAGGCTAAGGCTATGGCTACAACATGTTATCTGATAAATAGATCTCCTTGTTCAACTCTTGTTGACAAGACACCTTTCGAAGCATGGTTTCGTAAGAAGCCCTCTCTTAGGCATGTCCGTGTGTTTGGCTGTGAGGCATATGTTTATGTGCCAAATGAAAATACATCTAAATTGGATAACAAGGTTGTCAAATGTATTCTCATCGGCTATGGATTTGGTGTGAAAAGATACAAGCTTTGGAATCCTGTTAGTGAGAAGGTTTTGTACAATAGAAGTGTGATATTTCGTGGGCTAAAACCTTCAGTTAGTGATCAATACCTTGGGACAAATCAAAGTGACAAGAAGAATGATGCAGTTGAGATTCTCCAAACTCCAAAAAGGGAAGAGCTGCATGGTGTACTTGAGACTGAGGAGAGCTCAAGCAGCTCTGGAAGTTTTGATGATGAAGAACAACCTCAGCGTGTAAGAAGATCTACATGAGAAAAAAGGCAACCTGATAGGTATGGTTTTTCTTTGTTAGATTCAAACTGTACCTATGCTTTATTAACCAACACTGATGAACCTAGGACTGTAAAAAAAGCAATCAACATGGCTTATTCAAATTCTTGGTTGGAGGCCATGAATCAAGAGATGGATTCTTTGAAAATGAATGATACCTGGAATTTGGTACCACTGCCTAAAGGGTGAAATCTTGTTGGCTATAAGTGGATATTTAAAAATAAGACAGGCCTTGATGGAAGTGTTGAGAAGTATAAGGCTAGGTTGGTTGCAAAGGGTTTTTCTCAAATTGAGGGAATAGATTATGGAGAGATTTTTTCCCCTGTAGCAAAGCTAACATCCATCATATTTCTATTGTCTTTAGCAGTTGTGTATGATTTTGAAATTGAGCAAATGGATGTGAAGATAGCGTTTCTCCATGGTGAGCTAGAAGAAGAAATCTACATGTCCCAGCCTGAGTATTTTGTTGAAAGAGGTAAACAAAATCTAGTTTGTAAATTAACTAAATCTCTCTATGGTTTAAAACAATCTCCTAGAATGTGGTACTAGAAATTTGACACGTTTGTGTTGTCAATTGGATTTGTGAGATCAAAATATGATCATTGCATTTATTATAAATTGAGAATGATCGTGTGCTTGTTATTACCCTGTATGTGGATGATATGTTATTCATTGGAAATACCAAGACTATGATTTCTGATCTTAAATATCAATTGTCTGCAAAGTTCGAAATGAAATATCTTGGTGCAGCTAGGTACATTCTTGGAATTGAGATTACCAGGGACAGAACAAGCTTAAAACTTTGGGTCATTTAGAGTAAGTATGTGAAGACAGTTCTGAAGAGGTTTAGCATGGATGACTGCAAGTAGCTTGTTGTTCCAATCATGCATGGAACTAAGCTGTCTGTTGAAGACTGTCCAAAGTCTACTACTAAGATGGAGGACATGACTAGTGTGCCTTATACAAGTGTTGTTGGCAGTTTGATGTATGCTATGGTCTATACAAGACCATACATTGCCCAAGTAGTGGGAGTTCTAAGCCGATTTATGGAAAATATGGGAAGATAATATTGGGATGTTGTGAAGAGAGTGTTTAGGTATTTGAAGGGGACTTCAAATTTTGCACCGTGTTACCATGGAAATTTGGTTGCATCATAGAGGACACTCAGCATCTGTGGGTATGTTGATTCAGATTGGGTAGGGGACATTGATAGCAGGCGATCCACCAGTGGATACACTTTCATGCTTAATGGTGGAGCAATCAGTTGGATGAGAAAGTGGCAGGTTGTAGTTGCTTTATCCACGATAGAGGCAGAGTACATGGCTGCAACTCACACCCACAAGGAAGTGGTTTGGTTAAACCGTTTGTGTTCAGACATCGGGTTCAATGCTGGGCAGATTTCAATCTGTTGTGACAGTTAGAGTGCCATTTTTTTGGCAAATAATCTGACCTTTCATGCCAAGACAAAGCACATTGATGTGCAATATCATTTCATAAGGGATATGGTCGAAGATGGCAATGTCAGTCTGGAAAAGGTGGACACCTTGAAGAATGTTGCAAATGCATTGACGAAGCCTGTTAGCATAGACAAGTTCAGATGGTGCGCAAAATCGATGGGCCTTGGGGCCTATGACAGACAGTGATTTTTGTTGCAATGGGGTTGCTGGAAATGTTCACCAAGTGGGAGCTTGTTGAGAATATATGTCTTAATTTCCAATCGTGTTGCCCCTTCTTTCTCCCTTGGCATTAAATTGTTCTCATTTCGTCCTTTACAGCTTTACCACAATGTCTTTGTCTGGCTCTGGCGGGGATTGTTCTGGCGATTATTTCCATACCGTGGCCAGCCAAGAGGCTGACCATGGTGGCCACGGTAAGACCGCCAATGGCCTAGCTGGCGGTTACCATGGCTAGCCAAGAGGCTGACCATGGTGGCCGCGGTAAGGCCACCAGTGGCCTGGCTGGTGGTTACTACCCTATTGTGGCCAATCAAGAGGCTGACCGCAGTGGCCATAGTAAGACCACCAACGGCCTGGCTGGTGGTTACCGCCCTACTGTGGCCAACGAAGAGGTTGACCGCAGTGGTCGCGGTAAGGCTGCCAGCAGCCTGGCTAGCAGTTACCGCCATACCACGGCCAACCAAGTCGCTGACCGTGGTGGCCATGGTAAGACCGCCAGAGGTCAGCCCAGCCGACTACCATTGTACTACGGTGAGTCTCAGAGACTGTTGTGGTAGCATAGTAAAATGAGTGAAAGGGCTCGGGTGGACTCAGTTGGCTTACCACCATACCACAAGCTGGTCGAGTGGGGTATGTGGTAGCGCGGTAAAGACTATGGGGAGCTCAGATTAGCTCGTTGACTATTTTGACCGAGTTGGACTCGGTGTCATAAATGGTTAGCGAATGGAATGCAGACACATGGCTCAGTGTCAAAGCAATAATTGACTAGAGGCCAAAGTCATAGCAGCAGTAATTGCAAGTCGATTCAAGGTAGCGAACAGGACCCGATTTGGGTAAAGCAATTATGGCCTGGGTGGCTCGATGCTATGAGATCGGTATGGGCAGATCTTTGGTGTGATTGAATTAGACATGCTTGTACCTAGTGATCAGTGGTTGACTAAAATAATTGATTGCAACATTTGACTTAAGGAAGTCGATGACTTATTGCATGGGATGTATGATCTTGAAAAGAGTTTGAACTGTATGTTTTTGGTGAGAACATTGTAACAGTGAGACAATTCTAGAGAGTGATTGTTGTGAGTTGATCAGAGAAGACTGTAATTTGTATTTAATTGTTTTGTTACTGTAATACAAATAGTCTAGACTTTGTGTGGTGGGTTTTTTACCTAAAAAGGTTTTCCCACGTATATCTTGTGTCAATCTATGAATGCTAATTTTTGTTTTCTATTTTACATGCATGTATTCATTTCAAGTAGTTTCAGGAAGCTATTGAAACTGGTTTATGCTTTTCTCCTCTATTGTATTAGTTTTAAGGGAATGTAGTCCACACTTTTGGGTCTCTAGGTCCTGCATTATTTTCCCTTCAAATTAAAACCACTGTTAGAGCTAAAAATTTCTCCTTTGTATCCATGGGTTTCCATTCTCCTATCCACATTTCATTTACATCAAAAGACTACCTCTAGTTCTACATTATATTCAGCATGAAATGCAACAATTTATGTGACAAGATTCATTAAATCAATGTCATTCCCTTTATCTATATACATTCATCCTTTTAGACAAATTACTAAGAAGATAGTTTGTGCCTTCACTACAATACTGCAACAACAAAATGAATTCTAAGCGGGTTGGAGGTTCATAACTCATAAAATAAAGCATGAAATACCATACCGCCAAGAGGCCAATAGGCATACACAGTCAAGCAGTACGCATAGCCATACCACCAAGGGGTCAATAAACATATGTGGTGAAGTAGTATGCACCACCATAAAGCCAAGAGGTTAATCAATGTATGCAGTAGAGCGGTATCTATTGCCACCCCATAATGAGAAGATTTAAGCAAAGAGATAGTGTGGTAATTATTAAACAAGGATTAAAAACACCATGGTAATAGAGGAAAGATATTAAGGCCACGACATAGTGGTATGTATATTGATATCCTATGATCATGAAGATAGAAGACATATAAATGAAAAGGAGTAAATTCAACGCTCCCATATCGTAGCAAGTGTAACAAGTGATAGTGGTAGTATGGTAAAGACCTGACATGACATCATTATAGATTGTGGTAATAAATGTATGAGATTACATCAATCACCTTGACACATGAATCCAATGGTGCATAATCAAATTTAGGGTATGAGCCTATTACAAAAAAAATTGGTGGAAGCATGGTATTATTATCTACATGACTAAGTGTGAGCTCCATTAAAAGAAACGAAACTACCTAATTATTGCACTCATTTGCAAATACATTTGTATTGGCAAGCTAAGGATACTCGAGGAGGAGCTCTACAAGCGTCAAATACCCAGGTAAGTGCATGAATAACTCTTTGAAGAATCTCAATTGGTGTAAATATTTTCAAAAGCTATGTCATTTCAAAATTCATTAGGGTAAAGGGTAGAATCATACCACCTAAGAGGAACTAATCAGAAGCACAAAAAAGTAAAATTGAGGTTAAAGATGAAGAACCCAAAACAAAGAAGACACCTTTGCACTAGTCCATTTTAGATGTATTCCTAGGTTCCACTAAGGAAGGTAACAAGAAATTACTCATAGATATCATGCAAGGTTGTAGGGATACCATCATTCCTAAATTGGGTTGAGACCAATTTTGGTATTTTTACAGCAAAAGAAATGGGAAAGTTCCTGTGTAAAACCCTTGGGTGTTAGACTTGGCCAAATTGATTATCCCAAATGTATTTGTTTATGTGGATTTTATCAGATTGTTATCTAAACACTACCACCCTGCTACTAAAATTGTAAGGTTTCCAAATGCTTCGATGTTGGTTGACATAACTACGAAAGTTCTCATTGAGTGCTTTGATTTAAACAAACAGGCCTCGACCAAGATAAACCTGTAAAAGAGTGAGGAAGAATACACCAAGTTCAGAAGAACTTATAGAAGTGATGAGCTTCCTTTCTTTATGAAGAGAGGTATTGGCAACAAAACAATCCCCATTTCCCTCTCCATTACCAAGCCAATCACTGTGGTCGACTTTCAATACTACTTTGTGAATACATATCTTGCTCTGTGCAAAATATTAGGGATAGATGCTCAAGATAAGATGCTAATAAGCCTAATGATGATGGCCATGATGATCTAGAATCCAATGACTAACATAGAATATGAATTTTCTTCATCCCTAGAGAGGGCAGTAAATGAGGAATTTTTTCAAGTTATTAAAGACAGAGCGCCCATTACATTTAGACACTATTCTTTATTGTGTCATTTAATGTTATATCAGAATCAAGACAAATGGATCAAAAGAATTGACTTGACTAGAATTGAGGAACAAGGGAATCCTACACCTGTTCAAAGGTGGTGCTACATTTGGGATAGTCAGTGTAAAAATTAAATTTTTGTAATATTTTATAAAAAAATTGTGCATAGAATCCTAGGAGTCCTTGGTTACTAAATACCGAGATTACCCACTATGATGCTACAACTATTGAAACCTCTGGAACTAAGACCAAATTAGGTTCATACACACAATTTTGGTGACTGGTTCTTTCTCCCTGAAGTTACAATAATAATTCTATGGATGCCATGTTGCTCCACACATAATACCTAAATTTATGCCCCTTAGACTAGCATTTCTAGAGTTTATGTGGTAGATGATGTCGATGGAAAAATATGTGATGCATAAGAAGAAGAAGGGCACATTTCTACCAAACCTAAGCAAATGTGAAGACTGGTCAGTAGGCTCAGATACATTAGAAGAGTTACAATATTACATAAAGACAAAGTATGCATTGGATTTAGGAAAAGGAAGAGTTTTTTATCCTGAAAAATCATATGAATCACATAAGGTATAATCTTCTCACCAAGATCAATAGTTGCACATGAAGTAGATTATGAAGAATATGTGATAAGAAATTGCCTTACTTTTCAAGAAGTTTTTTATAGAAAGAGAAAATGGGAACTTATGAGGAAACTTGAAGAAGAGAGGAAGCAAAAATATAAAGATTTCCTAGGCTATTTTGTTGAAGAGACTAATCCTATCAAAAGAACATACTTGATAATTGATAAATTTGAGGACTTATATGGGAAAATGGAATCAATTCTTCAAGAGAACAGTGGTATAGTAATTGCAGAGCACACCCCAAACACAATTTTAGAATCTCCTATGGATCAATTGCCTCATAAAAGACAAAAGGCATAGAACACTGAACCATTGGTCCCTTATGAAGAAAGTGAAGGGGTTGGAGATACTGAAGAGGTGGCCAAACTGCTACAATCATCAAAAGGTGATGTTGAGGTTGAATAGAAATTCCATGAAATTAGTGCCCATAATCCTAAAGAAAGGATGGATGATAAAGGAAAGGAAAGTACAGAAATGCATGAAGATGAAAGAGAAGTCGCAGCTAGGTGATTCATAGAAGATGATGAATTTATTAAAATATGGAATTTAAGGACTTCTAGACAAAAACGAAGGTGAATGGGAATGGAAGAATCCCAAAATGAGTAGGTGGTGGTAAAAACCTTCAAGGAATTGAAAATTGATAATATCGATATTATCCCTTAAAAGGCTAGAGAAATGATTTTAAAAAGTAACATGCTCATTTTTCCTGGTTTGGAACTGAAGAAAATGTTTTTTCTTAACCAAGTTTGGGCCCAATAATATCCTATGCTAGTTCCAAATTTTGAATTTGATGAAGGAGTGAGTGGCATAAGATTCAATCCCAAGATAGAAACCATAGCCATATGGATCAAGCAAATGAATACACAAAAGCCAAAATTATTGGATTTGATACAAGGGCTGAATGGGGCAAGCATTGTCAGAAGATTGCAAGACATAACCCCTTTAGAAGATGCCACCATGACTATGCATTCATCTATGTTTACGTGTGCAACTGTTAAAGGATTGGAGGATAGGCTATGAGAGTTTGAGAAAAAACAAAAGTTCCTCAATAATGAGGTGAATAAGTTGTTCATGAAAAATGTAAAATTAAAGGAGTAGTTAAGAGGATCAGGAACTTCACAGGGCAAAGAAATGGTGTTGTATGGGAATTTGAGTGCTCTATTGGATGATGAATATAGCATTTTTGTTGAACAAATGAGTTATCTCGAAAAAGAAGTTGAAGAAATGAAGACTAGCAATAAAGCTCAGGATAAAGTTATAGAGAAGATTCATGAACATAGGGTGAAATTGATTATGGATGAATTGGAGAGTGTATATGATAGTTACAAATCACTTCAACAAGCTATTGATCAAATGAAAGAAAATATGCTTGTGTTTGATCCTCTATTTAAAAAGTGGTAGGCTATACATCACACTTTGTTTGAGTTGTGTAGAGTTCTACAAAGGAGTACTAATGCTCCAACAACCTTAAAACATCCTAAGGAGATAGTCAAAATGATCACAAATGAATTTCAGTTTATAGAGGGAGAGGACAAAAGGATTCAACCACATATGGAGTCCTTCCATACTCTAAAGCAGTGGTATATGCCTTAAATAGTTAAAGATGATGTCCAAATTAGAGAACTTGAAGAGTGGAAGGATTTTGGGCAAATTGTTCATAAGTGTGTTACCCACATACAAAAGGATGGTGACATAAATCTTCATAGGCTAAATTTAATTCTGGATGGAATAATTTCTTTCGATGCTAGGTATCTAAATTTTTTTACTGATGCAAAGACACTATTGGATGGTCGATGACAGGCTCATATCACAAATGTACCAAGGATCCAATAATACAAGTGGTCATCGGATTTCACCATCTATCAGTGGGGGGAGTAATATTTGGCTTGAGAGGAGTAGGTCACTAGGATGAGAGAATTGAGACGTCTATCAAGGGGATGATGGCTTTGCTAGGTCAATGAGTGTGGGCCTTCTATGATGATTAACAAATTCACAACATCAAATGTTTTGAGTTCTATTTATTTCTTGAATTATGTTAATTATGCAATTAGTTAATGAAGATGTATAGTTTTGAAGCATTGCCTCATTTTGTAAAGGACTTGAAGCTTGTTTGCTTCCCATATAAAAAGGGAAACCAAGGCCTCATTTACATCATCATAAATAGTAGATCATTAGTATAGATATATTTCATCTATCCATTTTCATATCTCAGAACTTCTATTATTAATGTACAACTATTGAAGCAATATAATGGAGAAGATTGTTATTATTTGGTGATCTATTATAAGTGTTCAAGGGTTGTGTTAGTTTTCATGCTTATATGTTGTGCTATCTCCAAAGTGGTTCTCTTAAGTTATTCAAATTTATATAATTTGCTAGGACACATTGGCTATTGCTATGTGGTTATTTTGATTGGGTTCTGGTTGGAGTGAATTAAACATCCTTTCAAATAATTCATTTTAATTGGTTCCTACCAAGGATTAAAATCCTTTTAAAGTGGTTGTTTTGATTAGTTTCCCTCAGGCTAAGAATTAAAAATCCTTTCATGAGATCATAGTAATTTGGGAGAATAACACTGGGATTTATAAAGAAGAGTATAGTAGTTGATAATCTCGTCATTTTTGTACAAGGTGTAAACATCTCCATTGCCCAACAAGTTAGAGTTAAGCTGGAGAATAGGTTTACCCTTCATACATATCTATCTTCATAATCATCATCCACCCTTCGACTCTATTTACCCAATAGATTAGGCACTAGGAAAATTAGAACAATATCACTTAAACTTTACTCATTCATTTGGTTCTCAAAATATCTACAATAGGAACTAGCCATCAACCTTGCATCTACTTCACACTCATGTGCCATTGTGATTAGATTTCTTAATTTAGAGATCACATTCACACCTTCAATTTTGACTTAACACTTAGGTACACTTGCCTAGGTTTAGCAAAGCCTAAAGAGCAGGCACTAAGAGATTGGCACCCTCTTATGATCTAAAAACCTACAGTTTTTAGACCTAACATGAGCTATAGCATGAAAGAATTCCTACAATCAAATATTTCAAGGTATTTGGAAGCAAATTTTATATCAAAAGAGATGAGGAAACTTTGGGTAAGTTTGATGCAAGAAGTGATGAAGGATTTTTTCTTGAATATTCTACAAAAAGAAAGGCATACATATGTTTCAATAAAAGTGAGAAAATTTGTAGAGAGCTCGAATGTGAAGGTTGATGAGACAATGAAGAATTTTATTAACATAGATGGATATGTATCTAATGAACATGATTGTGCAAGAATAGAATAAATTGTGGAAGAACAAGATAAGGATGAGCAAGAGAAGCAAGATAAACAAGATGAAAGAGAAAAAGATGCTCTGGTGATGTCCCTTAGAACACCGAAATATGTACAGAGGAATCATTTAGAAAATCATATTATTGGAGACAAGACAAAAGGTGTGTTAACTAGAAGAAAAGCTACTGCTGAAGTAAATTTATATTTATTCTATGAGATTAAACCGAAGATAGTAAGTGAAGCTTCTAAATATGAAGATTGGAAGGAAGCTATGAATAAAGAGCTTTTGTAGATTGTGAAGAATCAGACTTGGGAATTGGTCCCAAGATCAACAAGTAAAAACATCATTAGATCAATATGGCTATTCAGAAATAAGTTGAATTTGAATGGAGAAGTTGTTAGAAACAAAGCGAGGCTTGTGTGTAAAGGCTACTCACAAGTAGAAGGTATAGATTTTCAGGAAACTTTTTCCTCAATAGAAAGAATAGAAGATATAAGTATGTTCTTGGCACTTTCTGCTTATAAAGACTTTAAGGTCTATCAGATGGAAGTCAAGTTAGCATTTTTGAATGGTGAACTAGAAGAAGTTTATATGGAACAAGCAAAAGGATTTTAGTTAACAGATCAACCATATATGGTGTGCAGATTGAAGAAAGATTTATATGGGTCGAAGCAAGCTCTTAGAGCTTGGTATGAAAGGTTGGATAGGTAGTTGATTCAACAAGGATTTAACAAACGTATGATAGACTAGTAATTTATACTTTAATATTGAAAATGAAAAAATATTGATTATAGTTGTATATGTTGATGACATTATCTTCGAAGGAAATGAAAAGATGTGCAAGATGTTTGCGGAAGAGATGCAAAAATAATTTGAAATGTATATGCTTGGAGAAATGAATCTCTTTCTTGGGTTGTAGATTAATCAAAATGAGAAAGGAATTTTTATTTCATAGTCTAAGTATGTGAGAGATATGTTGAAGAAGTTTTGGATGGATGGTTCCAAACTTGTATGTACTCCTATGGTGACTAGTTGCAAATTGGGTAAAGATGACAATTCACCTAAGGATGATCAGAGCAAGTATAGATCTATGATAGGTGGACTACTATATTTGACTGCTACTAGACCAGATATCATGCATGCAGTCTGTGTGGCTAGATTTCAAGAAGATCCAAAGGAAACACATGTTGTTGTAGTTAAAAGAATATTCAGATATTTGAATGGAACTCTAGATTATGGATTGTGGTATCCTAAAGATAATGACTTTCCACTTAGTGCCTATAGTGATTTAGATTGGGTTGGATGTATAGATGACATAAAGAGTACATGTGGTGGTGCATTCTTTCTTGTATGTAGATTGGTGGCATGGTTGAGAAAGAAGCAAGTTTTAGTCTCTTTCTCGACTGTTGAAGCTGAGTATATTGTTGTTTCATCTTGCTATACATAAGTTCTATGGATGAAAAATACATTGCAAGATATCACAATGCTATATGATGATCCCATTTCTATTTTCTATGATAATATAAGTGAAATTAACATGTCTAAGAATCTTGTGATGCACTCAAGGATGAAGGATATATCTATCAGATATCATTTCTTGAGAGAGGTCATGGAGAATGAAGTAAAAATTGAGTATATTCTGATGAAGGATCACATTGGTGATATTTTCATGAGGCTCTTCCTAAAGATACTTTTGAGTATCTTTGAAATAAGTTAGGGGTTATTGCCCCTCATTTCTTGAACTAGATGCATATGGAGATGCATCGGTCTTGTGGATCTATGGGTCTATCTTTCTTCTGGATTGATGTTTTGGAGGCTATCTCTTGGGGGGAGCATGTAGTATTAGGTGTTTTCATTATGTGTATTCATCTTGTCATGTCAAAGGAGAGATCAATGGAAAATATTATTTTTCTTCCATTGATGTCAAAGGGGGAGAAAAGAAGCATGTGAAAAGAGAATGAGAAGAAGCATATAAGAGATCATCTTCTAAGGGGAGAAAACAAGAAAATATATTTAGAGCTAGTATGTTGTCTTTGATGGTTTTTCACATCATGTGTTGCCATCAATGACAAAGGGGGAGATTGTTTTAAGAATGAAAGTGTTGTGGAAATTTTGCGAGTGTTTTCATTGACGTCAATTGGTCAACTGGTTATCTGCTAGTTGTTGCTGGTTGTATGTGTTGAGGATATTGAGAAAATTGTAATAAAGATATGTTGCATGTGTTCATTGGTTGCTCTAGTTTTTGGTTCAAATATGTTGTTCATGGTTGTTAATATATGTTATATCCAAATTTTTTGTGTTGATTCAATGCTTAGTGTGAGTTGTGTTCACCAATTGTGAACTATGGTTTTCTATGTTTCTGGTTGAGGTCCAGGAGAAATGTTGTTGGTCCAAATCTCTCTTTGATAAATTCTTATGGCTTTTGGTTCTAGAGTTGTGTTTCCATGGTTCATGCTTAATGGTTCTATGTGTTTTACACTAGTTTGGCTGATCTTGTGTGAATTGCTACTTTCACGGATGATGAAGTGCCTTGGATATTTTTTGGGTCCTTATGAAGCATTTTTTTGGGTTGCCCTTATTCTAATTCCACCTTAGGATGTTTTGGTGCTGACCTAATTTGAATTTGGATTTGGATGGCCGACTTTGGATATGTTTCAAAGTTGAAGATGGTATAAATACAAGATGAGTTAATGATGAAGTGAAGATGTGAGAGCGAAGAAGAAGAGCAATAAGAGAAAAGAGAAAGTGTAATTTGATGCAACATTGATTCTATTGAGTAAGTGTGTGTGTGCTATGAGTGTGAGAGATTAGTGTGAAGCTTAATGCTGAGTTTTTGGATGTAGTGAGCAGAAGGAGAACTCTATCATTCATGCAAGTTGATCGAGTGACTATGGTGGAATCCTTTATTGCATTGGGATTGTATTCTCTCCATAACAAGTCTTCTTTGTCTTCTTTGTATCTATGTGGCAATGAACCCTTCGGGTTGTAGTCCTGTTGGACAATGAGTCCTTGTTTCGAATAGTGAGTCCTTATTTTAGGCAGTGAGCCTTATTTCAAGAAGTGAGCCTCATTTTAGGCAATGAGCCTTTTTGTAATTAGTTTTGATATTCTCTATAGTGTGAGTTAATCCTCACCATGGTTTTTCTCTCATTGGGTTTTCCACATAAATCTGGTATTATTGTGTTTATGTGTTGGATTTGAGTTTCTACGTTGGAATTTGATGATTAATCATTTAAGTAGTTTCATGTATTAGTTTTGGTAACAGGATTAAAGGTTTAATTTTGTGACAACTGATTCACCCCCCTCTCAATTGTCCTATTCAACACAAGATCCTATGGATATTGTTGATACTAACGAACAAATTCTTTTGGATGATATGGTTGAATTGATCAAAATTCAACCTCGTAAGGGCTAAACAAAAAATCCTCTTCACATTGATTTCTCCTCACAAGATATACTTAAACATGCACCCGACGATCCTCTTTACATAGCCGACTAAATCTATGACAAGCCCACTAATGGTATATTAATTGATCTCGTCTATGAATAAAATGTGATCACTGAGGAATTCTTACTTGTGCATGAACTCTATCAAGAAACATATGATAAATCGAAAGCATGGATAAAGATGCATAATGATTTTTCTTGCCCTATGATGGGATCTATCACCCTTCCTCTAACTATTGGACCAAAATAATTAGATTTCTCATTCTCCATCATCTCAATGTTGGACCAATTTCATGTGAAGCTTGGTTATCCATGGCTACGCTCCATGGAAGCTCTCGTTGATTGTGCATAAATGTTTAAAGTTTCCTATTGACAATAAAATATTTACTGTGCATTATGGTGCCTTTAATCCTCTATCTTCCCATGGGAAATTTTCATTGGATTTCTTTTGGCCTGAGCCTTATGGAACCTATTAAACCTCATGAAGACTTCTTTTTCAAATCATACCAAAAACTTAAGGTGAAATACATAGCGAAACTTTCCTTAGAAACATGCCTGAACCTATGACTGAGCCTCATATCCTTGATGAAACTATGATTGAACGTAAAGGAACACCACATATCCAAGAACAACCTATAATGAGTCCTCCTACGAATTCTTACAAGTTACCAAGAGATAACAAAAACAATACCTCTGCACCTCCTAAAATAATTTTTTTTTACAAAGCTAAAGAGAAACTGGTTGACCAAATTCCTATGGTTCCTTTTGTTCCTCCCCTTAGAGAAGATACAAAATCTATGGTTGATAAACCCACTCCTATGCAAGCACAACTTGAAAACTAAACTCAAAGAAACATAAATGCTTGACATCGTAGGTGTAGACGTCATGCTATTGCTTGTATGTTACAAACTAAGGAAGACAAGAAAAATGTATATAAAAAACAATACAACTTACCTAAAGCAATGCATGATGGTCTTATATCCTCACCACAACATAAACAATAACATTCCATGAAAATTGGGGTAGGGCCACAAAGTTGGTTTACAATTTTATTGAGGAAGAAAAAATGCATTTTTGATGTTTAAACAAATTTAAGGGGTTTGCTCAAACTAATGGGTTCGAGTGAACCCTAAAAGGTGTTTGAGTGAACCCTATCCCTCACTCCCTCACTCCCTCCTTATCCCCTTATATATCTCTCTATCTCTACCTCTCTCTCCCTTTCTCTTCCCATATGTATCTCTCTCTCTCTCTTTCTCTTCCCATATATCTCTATCTCCCCCTACTTCTTTCTCCCTTTCTCTATCTCCTCCTATTTCTCTCTCCCTCTCACCATCTCTATTTACCTATCTTTAATTCTCTTTGTTTTTCTATCTCTTTGTCTCTCTCTCTCCATATCTTGATATTTTACCTGCCGGTTTTTTCTCATCCACATCGTTTTCAACACACCATTCATTAATTGGTCATCAGAAAACTCTAAAATGATATTTACGATTCCTACATCAAAGTCTTGTTTGTTGATGACCTTTCTCAATCAATTGCATATTTTAATTATACAAAAAACAAGCACTAACTCATTATTGATAAGAGAAAATAATATTTGAAAAATATTATATTTAAACTAAGCATTTTATATTTAAACTAAATATTTTCTTTTTATAAATTATAATATATTATTATTTTTATTTTAAATTTTGTTTATTTATAATTTAATATTTATTTACACAATATATTTTTTAATGTATTTAATTCAAAAGTATATTGATATTATAATATTTATTGTAATTATTTAACTATTTATAATATTTATGTATATAGTATATTATTTATAATTATTAATAATATATATGATTTATATATTATTAATAACTATTATATAAATATATTATATATTATAGAGATTAAAAAGTATATTATTAATATTATAGATTATAAAATAACACTATTGCAAACATAATATGCATATGGGAAAAAATTAAAATTAAAATGGATTCATCGACCAAGGGTTCGAGTGGATGTCAGCCAAGAGTCTGCTTGAACCAACCCGACCAAAAAAAAAAATTATTATTTTGAAGGTGTTTGATCAAAACAAGGTTTGCTCGAACCCCCATTTGATCAAATGGGTTAAGGGGGGTCCGAGTGAATAATGGTTTGATCAAACACCCCTTTTTCCCCTTCTCCCCCTTTGGCACCAAATTTCTCCAAAATTTTGCCATTCAAAGCTCAAGTTGAGGATGAAAATGGAGGAGACTTAATAGACCCAACTGGATGATGGTAGTCCTTGGAACAAGCTATCCAATGAATATAATTTTAATATGTTTTGGTTTAATTATTTTTATTTTTTTTAGTTTGATTAAACATAGGTTTATCACCGAAAATCAATCTCTTTGTTCTGCACATGTGGAAAAATAGCAGATTATCAAAATAAAATTTTGAAATATATGTGCATGCTAGGTATTGATGTCTTTCATCTAGTTTAAAAAATGAATTTTGATACATACAAAAAAGGTTATGTTGTATACGGTCCGCCTATGTCTAAATTATAATTGGTTTGAATTTGAAAATTGATTAAGTAAAAATATTCAATAAAACACTATGAAACCAAATGAAAGCGCTAGATATCATAGTTATAAATCTAAATTCAAAAGAAATATAATTTTATCCTTCATGGAAAAAAATTTATGTTGTATATAGTGAACATCACTCCTTAAAAGTGGTGTTTACTGAAAAAAACTAGTTTTTGAAGGAGATGAAAAAAGAAGTGCAATTTGATTCCAAAAAATTTGAAAAAAAAAAATTTAGAATCTATAGACAAAATGTCACAAATCACTAGTTTGCATCATCTTCAAACTGCTCACAAGTTAGTCGCTATAGGTGCCTGAAAGTGAATATTTAGTTAGAAAAAAATAGTTTGATGTCCAGTTTGGCCAAAAATTGTAAACCAGTATTGTGGGATCACCCATTGTCATTCGACCTCCTATTGTGATTAATCTAGATGATGAAATTGACATTAAAAAGATTGATGAACCAATGCATAATGAGTTGAATACATTGTTTTCCTCTTCTATGAGCTTAACTGACGATTCTCCTAGGAAGAGTGTTGAACTTCGTTATGATCCTAGTTCGAAACTTGTTGTTATCCCTTTAGCTAGTTGTCTACCTTTCGTTTATGTCTACTAAGACCGGGATACATATGACCTTCTATAGGTTGATTCACATGTTTCTTACTAGTCTCTCACTTTGTTTACTTTTGCATGTTCTTTGTGTGATTACATGTACATAATGTGATCATGTATCATTCTATTTGATGTACCTCTCTCTTTGTGAATTCCTCTATATGTACCTACATTCCTCTCTATGTCATAAACCTTTACCTTTTCATTTGTCTTGTGTTTTCCTTTTGGGGATTATGCAAGGCATCGAGACATTTAGGTCTCTTCCATGTTAACCCGAAAGGCTTTCTTTTTTTTAACTCTCTATGTTTCATTCTTCTTGTTCCATGAGTATTTGGGGAACGATGACAATTTTGAGCTCTCTAAATAACTTGTAGAAAAGACACACTGACCCCGAATCCATGGATCCCTTGTGTGGTTTTGTGGTGGCAACCCTTTTTCATGGCATTACTCTTTTACAATTCATGTTTCTGAAGGGAAAAGAATGCGGATCTAATGACCCAATAGTGCGGAATACATTCCCTTAACACCTTTACCATAGGGGAGAGAAGCAAAAATGAAAAACTATCAGTTTCTAAAACATATAGAGATGCATACAACCATGGCAATGAGAAACTAGAAACATAAGCAAAAAAAGATGACACAGTATTTACATGGGAAAACCCTTTCAGGCAAAAAACCCACCACACAAAGTCAAATCAATTGTATTACAGTAATGAATCGATTACATAGAATATCCAGACTTCTTTGCTTAGCTCACAATCACCTAGAGAGTTTCAGATCCATTGTTACAATGTTTTCACAACATACAGTTCAAAACCCTCTTCAAGAACTCACGTCCTTCTTGTTCTTCAGCACGCAACTTCAACTTGCTCTGCAACTTTCAACTCAACTCAACTTTTCTAACTTATGAGAAAATTAACTCATCTCATCCAAATGTAGCCAACTCAGAAGAGCAATGAAGTCCATCCTCAAATCGTGCATCTGGTCGGATCTGATAGATCTCCTGCAACAAGCCGTCATTGCATTCAAAGCCATTACCAAAATGGTTGAGCTTGCCACCCTTCATTTACAAATGCAATTGTCACAATAATTATCTTGGTATCCATCCAATCACTATTCAACCAGGTGCCACGCATCCAAGACCCATCAACAATCGCAGCTGACAGAGCAACCAAAACGATCAAATAGACATCGGGCGTGACCAAAACTTCAAGTCATAAATAGCACTGCCGGAGTTGGAGTCAGAACAAGATTCCAAACAGGACTCCACTGAAAATACACACTGTCGGAGTCAAAGTCGGAGTCGGAGTCGGAGTCGGAACTGGAGTCAAAACATGACCCTACTGAAATTTTAGGTTCAAGAACCATTTCAGTTCCGCATTCGCCCACGGCAAAGGGGAACTCATTGGAAACAGTTCTGACTGGGTAAAGTCAACCCAGGGTCCAAACCAAGATGGGAACACAAAAGACCGGAGTCGGAGTCGGGGACGGAATAGGAACAGAAATAGGACTTTACCAAAAGTCGAAGATCAGGAACCAATCTGGTTCTGGTTCCACCTCCGCCAACTACAAGAAACATCAATCCAAAACCAGGACAAGGCGGAGGAAAACACCTCGAGGAGAATCCAATCATCCAGAAGAATCAAATCTCAAAAGCAGGAATCGGACCCAGAGTCGGAACAGGAACTGAAACAGGAACCTGGCAAATGGACATTGCCAACTTCCAAAATTGGTTCTTCCTCTGCCAGAACCTGCGAAGCGAAGCGAGAAGGAACAGACGGTAGGAAGCAGAGTCGAAGCAGGAACAAGAATCGAAACTCAGAACTTAGGCAAACAGAACAATGCCAAATTCCATCCCGCTTCCACCTTTGCCAGAGACTTGGAACTTAGGCAAACAAAACAATGCTAAGTTCCATCTTGGCTCCGCCTCCGCCAAAACTTTGTAAACAACACAAAATCACCAAGGCATGAAAATGAGGACTTCAAGCTAGAAGTTGAGACATAATTTCTCAACAATCTCCCACTTGGTGAACACTTCCAGTTTCCTCAAAACATCATACCTTACTGTCTATCATAGGCCCCAAGGCCCATTGATTATGTGCACCATCTGAACTTGTCTGTGCTAATCGGCTTTTTCAAGGCATCTGCAACATTCTTCAAGGTGTCAACCTTATCCATACTGACCTTGCCATATTCAACCACATCCCTCACGAAGTGATATTGCAAATCTATGTGCTTGGTCCTCGCATGAAAGGTCGGATTCTTTGCCAAACAAGTGGCACTTTGACTGTCACAGCATATTGAAATCTGCTCAGCATTAAATCCAATGTCTAAACACAAATGCCTCAGCCACACTGCCTCCTTGCAAGCATGAGTTGCTGCCATATACTCTGCCTCTATCGTGGATAAAGCAACTACAACTTGTTGCTTGCTCATCCAACTGATTGCTCCACCATTAAGCATGAAAGTGTATCCACTGGTGGATCTTTTGCTGTCAATGTCCCCTGCCCAATCAGAATCAACATATCCTTGAATGCTAAGAGTCCTCTATGATGCAACCATACTACCATGGTAACACAAAGCATAATTTGAAGTACCCTTTCAAATACCTGAACACTCTCTTTACAGCATCCCAATGTGATCTCCCTAGATTTGCCATGAAATGGCTTAGAACTCCCACTGCTTGGGCAATGTCTGGTCTTGTGCAGACCATAGCATATATCAAACTACCTACTACACTTGCATAAGGCACACTGGTCATGTCCTCCATCTCAGTAGCAGACTTTGGACAATCTTCAGCAGATAGTTTCAATCCTTGCATGATTGGAACAACTAGCTACTTGCAATCAGTCATGCTAAACCTCTCTAGAACAGTTTTCACATACTTACTCTGACTGAGCCAAAGCTTTCTGCTTGTTCTATCCCTGGTTATCTCCATTCCAAGAATGTACCTTGCTGCTCCAAGATCTTTCATTTCAAACTTAGCAGACAACTGAGTTTTAAGATCAGAAATCATTGCCTTGCTATTACCAATGAATAATATGTCATCCACATACAGAGTAATAACAAGCACATGATCATTCTCAGATTTATAATAGATGCAATGATCAGATTTTGATCTAACAAACCCAATTGACAACACAAATGTGTCAAATTTATGGTACCACATTCTAGGAGATTGCTTTAGACTATAGAGAGATTTATTTAACTTGCAAACTAGATTTTGTTTACCTCTTTCAACAAAATGCTTGGGATGGGACATGTAGATTTCTTCTTCCAGCTCACCATGGAGAAATTTTGTCTTCACATCCATCTGCTCAATTTCATAGTCATACACAACTGCCAATGACAATAAAAATATGATGGATGTCAGCTTTGCTACAAGGGAAAAGATCTCTCCATAATCAATTCCCTCAATTTGGGAAAAACCCTTTGCAACCAGTCATGCCTTATACTTCTCCACACTGCCATCAAGGTCTGTCTTCCTTTTGAATATCCACTTGCAGCCAATAGGATTTCACCCTTTAGGCAGTGGTACCAACTTCCAGTTATCATTCTTTTTCAAGGAATCCATCTCCTCATTCATGGCTTCTAGCCAAGACTTTGAATCAGCCATGCTGATTGCTTTTTTCATAGTCCTAGGCTCATTAGTTCTGGTAATTAAGGCATAAGCACAATTTGAATCTAACATAGAGAAACCATACCTTTCTGGTTGTCTTCTTTCTCATGTAGATCTCCTTAGTGGTTGAGGTTGTTCTTCATCATCAGAACTTCTAGAGCTGCTTGAGCTCTCCTCAATCTCAGGTACACCATGTAGCTCTTCCCTTTCTAGAGTTTGGGGAATCTCAACTCCATCCTTCTCCTTATCACTCTGATTTGTCTTAGGTTGTTGATCACTTACTAAAGGTTTCAACTCATGAAATATCATGCTTCTGCTATACACAACCTTCTTAGTAACAGGGTTCCAAAGCTTGCATCCTTTCACACCAACTCCATAGCCAATGAGAATACATTTCATAGTCTTGTTATCCAATTTTGATCTTTTTTCATTTGGCACATGAACATATGCCTCACAGCCAAAGACCCGAATATGCCTTAATGAGGGTTTCTTTCCTGACCATGCTTCCAAAGGTGTCATGTCAACAAGAGCTGAACAAGGAGATCTATTTATCAAATAACATGTTGTAGCAATAGCCTCAGCCTAGAACCTTTGCTCCAGACCAGCAAAACTCAACATACTCCTTGCCTTTTCCATCAGTGTCCTGTTCAACCTTTTAGCAACTCCATTTTGCTGTGGAGTGTAGGGGGTTGTCTTATGCCTTTTAATTCCATGATCAGTGCGGTACCTTTCAAAATCTATAGAACAAAACTCACCTCCATTGTCTGTCCTTAAACACTTCATTTTCCTTCCAGTCTGATTTTCAACCAAAGATTTAAACTCTTTAAACTAACTGAACACTTCTGATTTACTCTTAAGAAAGTATACAAATGCCCTTCTTGAACAGTCATCAATAAAAGAAACATAATATCTAGACTTCGATAACGAAGGAACATCAACTGGACCAAACACATCAGAATGAATATAATCCAGTATAGTAGAAGATTTGTGAGGACTAGAGGAGAAAGAAACACGATGTTGCTTTCCATAGATACAATGTTCACAGAAATCGAACTCAAGGTTACAATCATCGAGCCCTTCTACAAGGTTTTTGTTCTTCAAGGTTTTTAAACATTTCTCACCAATGTGACCAAGTCTATGATGCCATAACATAGTCTTCTCAGCTGGGAGTTTTACCTCCAAAGCATTTGCAGATAGTGAAGATTCTTCATCTTTCTCTATAGGTGCAAAATTACATGACTTTACAAAGGCACTGTTATAAAGAATAGGTCATGCATCTAGCTTGTATAGAGTGCCAGTACGAACACCCTTAGCTAACACCATTGTACCTCTAGCCATTTTACATCCCTTACTAGAAAAAGAAACTTCTACACCAGCATCATTTAACTTACTAACAGAAAGAAGATTTCGAGCCAAACCTGGGATGTGAAGAACACCACCAATTCCTTTGACTCTCCCGTCAGGAAACTGAATTTTGACCCTTCCTCTGCCAACAATCTCCAGCGTTGAATCACTTGCCAAGTATACCTTTCCACCATCATATTTCTCATACTTGGAGAACCAATCTCTATTGGATGTCATGTGAAAAGAGGTGCCTGAATCAACTAACCAAACATCATCTGATGCCTGAGTTGTCAGGGCTGCTACAATGAAGGCATCTACATCACTTTGAGAAGATTCATTGTCAGAAGCATTCTTCTTCTTCTTCTCCTTGCAGTCCTTCCTGATATGACCAGGTTGCCCACAGTTCCAGCACTTTACCTTAGACTTTTTACCAGGAGACTTTGATCTCCCTTTAGATTTGGATTTTGACTTGTTGTCTTTCTTCTTTCCTTTCTCCTTTGTTCTACCTCGAACAAAAAGAGCATCTTTGGCCATCTTAGAAGATTTCCTTCACATTTCTTCACACAGAAGCGAAGCAACCACATCATCAGTCTTGAAAGCAGTGGTTGTGCTTCCAATAGCCATCACAAGATGATCCCAGCTATCAGGTAATGAATAGAACAGGAGCATGCAATGATCCTCCTCCTCAATCTTTACACCTACAGATGCCAGCTGAGTAACACTCATATTAAATGAGTTTGGGTGGTCTGCAACAAATGCACCTTCATCCATCTTCAAGGAGTGCAACTTATTCCTCAGGAATAACTTGTTTACTAGAGATTTTCCTTGGTAAATATCACCAAGCTTCTTCCACAAAGCTGTTGCAGACGTCTCCTCATGAACATTCAAGAGCATAGAATCGGCTAGACTCGGTCTTTCAATCCTCTTGCTTTTCTATCAGCAAGATCCCAAGCTTCTTGGGTCGTAGTTTGTGGCTTAGTTCCAGACACTGCAATCCAGAGGTCTCTATCCACAAGCAAGTCTTCTATCTTGATTTTCCATAACTCAAAGTTGCTGCCATTAAACTTCTCAATATCTATTCTACCAGATGTATTTGCCATCTCACAATAGAAACAAGTTTAACAATGCAAATCTCCCACTGAAATAGTATTAGTGCAAAAAACTAATTTTCCCTAACAAGGATAACATGAACTGGCCAAGCTATGATACCACTTTGAAGGGAAAAGAATACGGATCTAATGACCCACTAGTGCGGAATACATTCCCTTAACACCTTTACCATAGGGGAGAGAAGCAAAAATGAAAAACTAACAGTTTCTAAAACATATAGAGATGCATACAACCATGGCAATGAGAAACTAGAAAGATAAGCAAACAAAGATGACACAATATTTATGTGGGAAAACCCTTTCAGGCAAAAAACCCACCACACAAAGTCAAATCAATTGTATTAAAGTAATGAATCGATTACATACAATATCTAGACTTCTTTGCTCAGCTCACAATCACCCAGAGAGTTTTAGATCCACTGTTACAATGTTTTCACAACATACAATTCAAAACCCTCTTCAAGAACTCATGTCCTTCTTGTTCTTCAGCACGCGACTTCAACTTGCTCTACAACTTTCGACTCAACTCAACTTTTCTAACTTATGAGAAAATTAACACATCTCATCCAAATGTAGCCAACTTAGAAGAGCAATGAAGTCTATCCTCAAATCACACATCTGGTCGAATCTGACAGATCTCCTAAAACAAGTCATCATTACATTCAAAGCCATTACCAAAATAGTTGAGCTCGCCACCCTTCGTTGACAAATGCAACTGCCACAATAACTATCTTGGTATCCGTCCAATCACTATTCAACCAGGTGCCATGGGTCCAAGACCCATCAGCAATCACAGCTAACAGAGCAACCAAAATGGTCAAATAGACATCGGGCACAACCAAGACTTCAAGTCATAAATAGCACTACCGGAGTTGGATTCGGAACAAGAGTCGAAACAGGACTCCACCGAAAATACACACTGTCAGAGTCAAAGTCAGAGTCGGAGTCGGAACCAGAGTCAAAACATGACCCTACCGAAATTTCAGGTTCAGCAACCATTTCGGTTCCACGTCTTCCCAAGGCAAAGGGGAACTCATCGGAAATAGTTATGACCGGGTAAAGTCAACCTGGGGTTCAAACCAAGACGAGAACACAAAAGACCGGAGTCAGAGTCGGGGACAGAACAGGAACAGAAACAGGACTTTACCAAAAGTCGAAGATCAGGAACCAATCTAGTTTCGGTTCTGCCTCTGCCAACTACAAGAAACATCAATCCAGAACCAGGACAAGGTGGAGGAAAACACCCTGAGGAGAATCCAATCATCCAGAAGAACCAGATCTCAAAAGTAGGAATCAGACCCAGAGTCAGAACAGGAACTTGGCAAATGGACATTGCCAACTTCCAAAACTGGTTCCGCCTCCGCCAGAACCTGCGAAGCAAAGCAAGAAGGAATAGACGGTAGGAAGTGGAGTCGAAGTAGGAATGAGAACCAAAACCTAGAACTTAGGCAAAGAGAAAAATGCCAAATTCCATCCCAGTTCCACCTCCACCAGAGACTCGGAACTTAGGCAAATAGAACAATGCCAAGTTCCATCCTAGCTCTACCTCTGCCAGAACTTTGTAAACAACACAAAATCACCAAGGCATGAAAACGAGGACTTCAAGCTGGAAGTTGAGACATAATTTCTCAACAATTTCATTATGTAGTCTTCTTACTTCATCCATTGCATCTTTCACTTTGTGGTGACATTGGGT
Organism: Sequoiadendron giganteum; assembly: GCA_007115665.2. Classification (NCBI taxonomy): domain Eukaryota; kingdom Viridiplantae; phylum Streptophyta; class Pinopsida; order Cupressales; family Cupressaceae; genus Sequoiadendron; species Sequoiadendron giganteum. The sequence continues at coordinate 50,911,856 of CM021100.1, read as the reverse complement.
GTGATTTCCTTCAAGAGTGTGATCTCTCTTAGCATATATTATATTCCTCTTAGTGACTTGATGCAAAAAACTACATCCCCTAAGTTGTGAATCTTCTATTCTTCAATTGGTCCTCTCTTGGAGACATTAGGCATGATGTTCCCTAAGCTAAGACCTTAAATGAACTTTAAGCAAAACTCCTTTCAACATACCTTACACTAAGTTTCATTTACAATATCTGTTATATGGCCACTTTGCATAACACACTTTGTTTGTCTAGGGATCCATCATGTTTGTTCATGGGTATCAAGCATACAAAGCTTTCCTTGCCTCATGGAGCTCAAATTTCATTATTGTGCGGTGCCTTATCAAATTTATCACGAGTTATAGCTTTGGTATGGTTAGTGTATGGGCTCACCTAGTGGATACTAGATTCCACTAGCCCTTGTGAGTGTGTGTTTTCTTTGCATAGTAAACATTGTGTTCCACTTGTAAATTTTTCTTGGACAAACAACTTACATTTGATCCACAACATGTGGGAAAAATGGCCTCGAAGCTTGATCCACCCCTATTTTTCTTTTCTTTTTTCTTCTTTATGTCTTTGATAGTGTATGCTTTTGTAGGCCTTGATGTTGCTTCTTACATTATTTTCATGTGTGTTCTTTTGCACCCATTTTGGTATGCTATAGGATCTTGGATCCTGGGGGCTTGGCCATCTCATTTGATCTTTGTCATCCTATACCATCCACATGGTGCACTTGGACCCCTCTTGATGTGATTTTGTCTACTTTAGTGTGAGTTTGAAGCAAGTTCATCACTAAAGTGGGGGCTAAAGGTAGTGACGAAAAATGTATCCCTCTACATTTTCAAACTTTTTGGGCCCTCCCTATTAAATTGAGCCTAATGTTGTCATGATTTAGTGTTGTAATGTGTTTAACACATTCACATTACATCTAGGGCCCTTGTAAACTAAGTGAACCTAGTTGTCCCTTATTTAAGGTTTTGTAAAGTGTACCTTTACACTTTCACACTAATCCAGGGCTTCATTAATAAAATGGGCTTCTTTATACCTTATTTTAGATCCAAAAGCCTTAATTAATGCATATTTCCAAAATTAATCCCGACATTAACCAATAAACAATCATAATGCATGTGTTTTTGGATTGTATGACCCAAATTTAGTGATATGGGACTTGTAGACATGCAGATTTGACATCATCATCAATGTTCACCTTTTGATTAAATAAATCAAGTTTTATTTAATTAAATCATAAATCTCCTAAGGTCTATTAAGTTAATCACAAATATTAAATTAAATGATCAATGCTCATTTCCTCTCATTCGATTTTAAAAGAAATACAAAAATCTAAAATCAAATGTCATATCACTTAAATCATCTATTAGATTAATCAAATCATGATTAGTTTAATCCTAACTACATGAATCTTCTAGATTCATCCACTTGCACCAATAAATCAATTATTTGATTTATCAATTCTTCTAATTACTTCAAAAGGGCATCAAGATGGAATATTCTTCCAATTTGAATCTTCCCTCCAAAGGATTTGTCCCTTCCAATAAAGCATTGAATGCTCTTACACATGTCTCTTGCACAATTCAAACTTGGCATTTAATGCACCTTTCATGTCATTTCATGCAAATTCAAATTTGAAATTGGCACATTGGCCAAGACTTGCACATTCCTCACCCTCTCACACCTTGACAAGTGTCATCTTGTCATTGGCTTTTTGAATGATCCCACATTCATTCAAAATCTCTCAATCTCCTACCCTTGAATCTATAAAAGCAAGGCACAACAACACAATTTAAAAACACACTTCATGCAAGGTTACTCTCTTCATTTGAGAATCAATCTTGCTCTTAATATCCACATTTTGAAAGCATCTACACTATAGGCAACTTGAGCTCATAGCAACTCATTGTCTATCTCACTAAGCTTATCAAGGGTTGGGAAAGGGCTCTTTCACATATTCAAAGGGCACCAATCCACCATAGAATAGATATACTTCATGTCTTCTTTGCATGCTTAAATTAGTTTTGTCATTTATTTTGAAGAATGTTGTATTATTCTATAAGGATATTGGAATCATGCTAACCATTTGCAGATTTTCATGTCCACAAAATGGCACTAGAAGGACCGAGAGTTTCCATACGATGCTAAGTTCATGGAGATGGTGATTTAGACGGCTCACCTTTAACAACAACATTTACTAGACATCATGATATTTACTGCCATACCAACATTTGATTATCCTTCTATGAAATGGATGAACATGCTGACAATATTTGGCGCCTAGTCACTTTTACTCTCCCTTGGAAACCTCATGTAGATAGACCAAGAGTTTCCACACAATGCTAAGTTCATGGAGATGGTGATTTAGATGGCTCACCTTTAACAACAACATTTACTTGACACTGTGATATTTACTGCCATACCAACATTTGATTATCCTTCTATGAAATGGATGAACATGCTTACAATATTTGGCGCCTAGTCACTTGTACTCTCCCTTGGAAACCTCTATTGGCGCAGCATCCTTATTTTTCTGTATTTAATATTGAATACATTATTATTGAATCTACATTATAGGGCATAACTTATGATGTGCCACATGCAGATTACAAGACCCAATATCTTTGGCAGGACTGCGGGCTTGAGAAATAAAGCATTAAAGACACATCATTTATCTAATTTGAAGAACTCAAACATTCTCTATGAGCCATTCCAGATGGAATAATAATGCACATCCTAAATCTATGCATTTAGCTCATACGTGTTTTAGAAATGGCAAGCAAAAATAACTTTGGGTGGATCAAATGATAGTTATGCAATAGAGAAGATAAGGCACATTCTGATCAACATGTTTGGCTATGTCCTACGAGTTGGGTCTCTATTAACCCTGGACTCACTTGCTATCCTCAATGAATTTTGTGAGTGCATGTGATGCAAGATCAGCTTTGTTCAATGTACTAGCCGTTTATTTTGGGGTGGATTTGATGTAAACAACTGGTACATTGAACACAACGTGACTGTCGAGAGTCGGTAACTACAATAATTACAAAGCTATGAGGTAGTAATTTGGAAAACAAGTTTTCTCCACTCAATCAAATAGCAGTGTACTGTAATATTTCATTTCTCACCTGGTCTTTTTCATAGCCAGTCACCATTAATTATAAGAAGTTTATATAGCGGGACAAGCTGACCAACGACCATTACATTTCCCATTTTCATATTCGCCATTTATTATATGGATGCTGGGATTGACTAATAACATTGTACATTGGTATGAGTGTGTAGGAAACTGGAAGGAACTGGAAGGAACAATAGTGCATAGGCGACGGTGAAAAATTTAATGCATTTCTTAAAGATTGATTCATCCAACAGATACAAATATAAAGTCTTAACTGCAGTTTATTACTTTTCTTTTTCTTTTTTCAACACTGCCTTTCTTTGTATTTAATATGGCTGCTCTTGATAATTGACTGGATGCACAAGTAATTGATTGGCTTCAGGGTTTCTAGTGATGCTTAATTTATTTTAAAATCATTAGTCTTCATCATTTAAAATTGTTCCATCATTTGAAGTCAATGCCTAAACAATTTTACAAACTCCTCACATAATTGTATTTTTATTTTGAAGGAATATGAGGAGTGACTTCATTTGCACAAGGAATGTGCAATAGTGAAGGATCAAAATTAAACAAAGGCAATGAAGTTGAAAAACTTGAGGATGAAAATTTGAAAAGGAAAAGCATATTTTAATGCTTATAATAACAATCAAGAACTTCAATTTCTATTTTCGTTTTCTGTTTTGAACCAACTTACTCCAAATTTTGGATTTAAAATTAGCCATTACTTTGAGGCTTTCAAATTGGTTAAAATTTGAACCTTAGAAACACTTACTAGATTTCAATTTGGATTTAAAATTGAACAAGGCAAACTTCACATCTCAATTGGTGCTTTTAAAACGAACTCATCACTGCTTTTGAGGTATTAAATGAACAAGTGTCTTTCATGTTTTGCAATCTTTTTCACAAATTAATATCATTTAAAAGACATATGTGCTTCTCTCGCGCCTCATGGCGATCTTGAGAATCAAAAGTCTTTTGTGATATTAAGTTGTCAAAAAGATTGCCTTCACACTTTCATTTTGGGAACTTAAAATTGAACAAACTTGTTTAGTGTGAGAAAAAGGCATTGCGAGTGTTCTCTCTTTGTTCATGCAAACAAAGATGATTGAACTACGAATGCACTTACTTGCTATTGTGTACCTTTAGAGGACCTACCTTGTGGGAAAAAGTACTCACCCATGGGAACGACCCAACCAGGAACACGCTAAAGCCAAGCGACTTCCAACTGGTATATAAGTGTGGATTCTTGAGGAAAGTTCAAGAATCACGAGGATTATTCTGACGAGATGGATAGAAATGGACTCTTGCCGATGTTGGATAATCCCCCATGAATGAAATGCCCACATTAGAACCCTTTGTTTAGAAAAAGGCCAAAACCTTGTCTATCTTGTTGGTGCAAAAGGTCATGTCCTTTGAAGCCGCCCCACGTTATACATGTGGTCTTTTTGTGGAAATGGAAAGTATGCCATGGGAGATTCATGGGTAATAATGTTTGGTTGACCCGAATAAGTGAGTGTCGTGGAGGGGAGCCAGTGTGGTCAAGCATTTAGCCATTCGCACAAGCTATGTGTAGTTGGATTTATCCAAGTGGGGACCCAACAAGATATTGCCTCATCATCCTAGGGTTGTAAAAAGTGTTTGAAAGTAAAAGATACATTGCTTGGTTGTCAAAACGATTGAAAAATAGACATTCACAAGAGCCTCAAATTTCAAACACCTTGGAGGAAACAAATATCTTTGACGAATTCAAGTACTCTTGCTTACCCTAGGGACCATATCCTTAGATTTTTCTAAGTGTTTGAATTCTATCATCATTTGTTTTCACTAAGGATAAACATAGGAGACTTTTGCCCTAATTTCTTTGATTTCCACATAATGGACATTGTGGGATGAAAACAAAAGCAGGACATTAGACATTCAGTTTGAAACAATAATCAAGCAAGTGCTTTTGGTAAAAGGAATTCACTAAGACAAGATAAAAGAAAAATTGGATTACACATGTGTTTTCTAACATGATTTCCCGCAAGATCAAAATCCCAAAGCCAAAGTTCAAGAAGCTTAGTTTGAAAGCTAGTGAGGAACGTCTTGAGAGATTTTTTGAATTCAAAGAAAGATTGGTTTATAACTTTTATAGAAAAGCTTCAAGAAACAATCCTGAGTTGTATAAATTTTACTATCAATAGAATCCTGAAATTTTTGAAAGGTTTTCTTTCCTCCCATAGGAAATATAGCGTGTTCTTAAACACTGAGGTCTTGTAAGAAGAAGTGTTATTCTAGGTCAATTCTAGGATCAAATTCAATCACTTTCATCCATCTCTCAACCATTAAATCAGTCAAAAGTCACCTCACCAACAACTCTTGGAAACTTTGTAAACATTTGTTATGCTAAAATTCTAGGTGAAATCAAATCACTTTGTTTCACTTAACACAACTAGTCAAACCATCATCCTATACACGAGTTCTCTCTTGGATAATACAACTTGCTAGGGTTTATGAGTTCGTCTTGTTTGGCTTAACACACCTAGCCAAATTATCAAATCATCACCTCGTTTGACTTGATGCTCTTAGTCAAAATACCATCTTGTAGGAGTTCACTCTTGGATAACACAACTTCCTAGAGTTTTATGATTACATTTATCACTCTTGTTTGACTTAACACATCTAGTCAAACTATCAATCCAATCATGATTAATCAAAGTCCTAAAAGGATTAGCATTCCTTTCAAAGTTTCTTTAAGAGTTCCATTCATCCATATCACTCATCTTCTATTTATCTCATCCTCATCATCGCTTTGATCCTTCAATTATCCTAGTTCTTCACTTCTTTGAACCTAAGGTTTAGACCGATCTAAAGAATTAGAGGTTCGTCTCTTACATTCTTGAAAATTGATCTCCATTTTATGGTTCAAACTCGATTTCAACACAAGAGGGACATGGAATATAAACTTGATCCATCCATCATGAGCAATCCAAATCAACCAAACTACCCAAGTCTCACAATGTGGTTTGATTATCAAAACTCACATTTATGCAATTCAAACATGGCATCATTATCTCCTCCAAACTTCATTGATATGAATGTGAGTATGCCCAATCTAAATTTTGGAACACCTTTCCCAATGATAGATTTAAATCCAAGTCCAAATCTACAAATCTATCAACCAAACACTCAATACATGAGTTTTCCAAACATCATCCCACCAAATCCATACATGCCAAATGTGAATATACCAAGTACAACTTTACCAAACATGATCATTTCAAATCCACACTTGGTGAACTTTGGGATAGATATGTTTGCAAATCCCATTAATGTTGTTCAAAATACTAGCAATATATTGGCAACTCCATATGTGGATTCAAGTCAAGGTAACACCATGCAAAATCAAAGTTACTTAAATCAGGGCAATATGATTCTCAAGCACAAAAATTTCCAAAGACAATCTATCATGCTGAATCAAAACATCATACCAAATCATCCCATTTTTCCATCAATATCGCAATAGCAAGTGGTAACCATCCAAGCAATTCCAACAATCAACACCATTCCCAACCCACCACCACCACCACCAAAATACAATAGGAAAAATTCATTCTCCATCATGTTGCAAGCCACTCAAGAAGCTTCCCGCAAAAAGACGCTCCAAAAACAACAAGCTGCACAAGTTGTACAAGCTGCACATACTGCTCAGATGGCACAAGCAATCCAACAAGCACACGCTCAAGCACGAGCGCAATTCCAAGCTCAGCAAGCGCAAGCGCAAGCACAATACCAAGCTCAATTGCAAGCACAACAAGAAGCGTATCAACAAGCCTTGCAAGACTACCAATTACAACAACAATACATCCAACAACAAGTGTGTTTTGCACAACAATAGTAGCATGACCAATAACAAGTGTTGTTGGCTCAATAACAAACACAGACATTACTCACCCAACAAAGCTTGCAATAGATTCCCACCATAATTATTGAAATAAAAAATCAAGATCAATATATCAATGAGCACTTTGAAGATGTTTCTACCCCATTTGACAATCACCTCACCATACATTAAGAGCCATTTTTTAGTCATAATCAAGAGATCTCCTACAAAGATCTATTTCAAGGAGTGTTTATGTTATTTGATCCCATTGACATAATCTACGATCCATCGACCAATGATCATATCGAAAATGTCTCCACATCACCTTATGAGTTAGAGGACATATCTCAAGAACGTATTCCAAAGCATGATCAAAATCTTCCCTTAAGGTCTAGCAATGGCCCTTCCAACGATATATTGACATCCTTTGACCTCATGGTTAAAGATATTGAAGGAATCCCTATCTCAACATTTGATCCAAATCCACTCAAAACTCAAGTGGATATTATGCCACTTCGCAATGACGATGTCCAAGAACCCACTATAAGCAATCCATCTTTGAAATTGACCCATGTCAAGAAATTGATCCAAAACATGTTGAAAGTAATTTCAGAATTAGTCAAGATCAAGAATTCGTATATCCAAGATACTACAATGATCTAATGGGCACTCTTTTATCTATACAAGATTTTGCAAATGATGATCATATCCATATAGCACATATTCCTCCATCTACCCATGAGATGCTTTCATTGGATGGAAACGTAGATGATCGTCATTCAAAACAAGAGTCTCATACTCTTCAAATCATTACTGAGAAACAAGAGTCTCCTACTCTTAACATTTGTACACATGATCAAGATATAGATAAATGCAAAGATATATCGGAAATGGGTCATGAAGAATGCTTCTACAAAAGTTGTGAATCAGAAATGTCATGTGAAAAAATATCAAGAATGGACAATGAAGCATCAACACTTTTTGGAGAAGCATTACAATTTGACATCTCACAAGATCAAGCCAAAGATATCAATCAAGAAGTCATCCCCTTTGTGGAGGATCCCATCAGTTATAAACTTGTAACATTCACCTTTGTAAGGGAAAATCATCTTATCAATGAAAGAGCTATGACCTTTGAAGATCCACCACAGAGCAGAGAAGGATTAGCACCTTGTTTCCAAGGTAAATCATATCCTATTGTAGATAAAATGTTTCTATAGATGAATTATCAAGGCAATGGATTAGGTCTGCATGAACAAGAAATCCTAGAACCAGTGCAGATTATCAACAATCCTAAGCATCAAGGCCTTGGTTATTCGACAATCAAGGAATACAAACGTATTAGTAATACTTCCACAAAAATTGGGGGCAGCTTCATCTCGAGCAAATGTCAACATAGGGAGCACGAAGGATTCTTATGATGAAACCAATGCCAATACTACAACCTGCCACATCACAGATCTCCATCCACCCATCACCCCATCCACGAATCGGGACCATCATCGAAAGAAATATTTGAATCAAATCATGAAGAACGTTATCAAAGCGAAAGAAGCTAAGAATCGTGAAGGACAAATCAAATACATATGGATACCAAAAAATACAAAGAAAGATTATCCCTATCATACTCCATTAGTCAAAGAAACTATGGGGCAAAATCAAAAAGGGAAAAGTATCCATCAAAGATGTCCATGAAGGAAAAAGCAAGCTTCCCAAGCGATGTACAAATTTTATCAAGCTATTGGTCCTAATTCCAAGCACACTTTCGTATCCACTCATTATTGCTCATCTTCCCAAGTTTGGAGAGTCAAAGATTCCAAACTACCAACCAATCCATCTCTTACTCCTAACCACACTCCATCCACGTCTCCATGCATGATATCCAATTCTCACATTGACCATGTGTTGGCAACGACCCTTCATCATAAGGGTTCAGAAGGCACTCTATCGCGATGTGTGCACAAAGACAGAGTTAACTCTAGTATCAGCAAATTAGATCAGGGATCTCAAAAGTTGCATTCAAGTGCATGTATCTTGTCAAAGCAACTTCTTCAAGAAAGATATTGATGGCACATTATGACAGATAAAACAGTGTCAGCAGTACCCGGTGATTCAACATCACCTTAAAATCTCTCAGAAAATACAAAAAAATCAGAAAAAGGATTGAAAACAGTAAAGAAAAAAATCTTCCTCTGGTGAAAACCACTTCGGTGGCGCTTTGGACAAGTACCATGATGAAAACCTGAAAAATAGGCGTCATGAGTAGAATCGAACATCTGCGTGTACCAGTTGAGGAGAAAGCATCTTATCACGTCCATAATAAAGCCATCATTTGAGCCATATCACCCGTTCATCCATGAACCGTTTATCCAACACATTTCCATTTATCTACCTTATCTTGATCTTGATAAAGGTTTGTTGCACACTTGTCTATGGTAAACGTCTTGACATGGGTCATTTTCATTGATCCCATCCTACCCAATGCTCTCTGAGCAATATCCGAATGAGCGTCCTCTATTCTAAGCACCCTTATCTTATCACAAGATAATTCATATCCATCCATCCATCCACACGTCTATCCAAGAATCCACCCATGGTCATTCAAGCATTGCTAGACACTGGGGGTAGATATTTACATCTCACTTTGGGAATAAATCTTGATCTATATCTTCACACTCATGTGGTGATCCGAACATTGGCAAACATGAAATCAAATTGGTCAAGGCATTTGTGAACCAAAAATCCAAATCACTAGCCCACGGCATGTTTTGACAAGACGACGTTCCTTATCAAGCTTTATCTTTCATTGAACATCAATCCAAACAATCCATATCAGTCGTATCTAATGTGTACATCTGTGTCACATCAAAATCATCAAAGCTATTTTGTTCCAAATCAAGCTTCATCAATCTTGATCAATCGAATCCAATCAATCATCACCTTGTTTGACTTAACACACTTAGTCAAATTATCATCTTGTGAACGAGTTTACTCTAGGATAACACAACTTCGTTGGGTTTACAAGTCCATTATCATCTTGTTTGGCTTAACACACTTAGCCAAATTATCAAATCCATAATCACCTCATTTGGCTTAACACACCTAGCCAAATTATCCTTTTTGTACGAGTTTACTCTTGGATAACACAACTTCCTGGAATTTACAAGTGTATTATCATCTTTGTTTGACTTAAAACACTTAGTCAAACTATCAATTCATCAATTTGATCGATCAACATTAAGCTTGGTTTTCAACAAAGTCCCAAAATAGAGCACTGATATCATCACATATCCATATCCAAATTGTCAAAATCATGCGAAAAAATCAAAAACATTCAAAAATCTATCAAAAAATAAAAAACATTCAAAAATCCATCAAAAAATCCAAAAACATCCAAATCATTCAAAAATCCAAAAACAGTCAAAAAATCTTCAAAAAACTCAACATTAAGTCTTGTTAGTTTTTCACCTTATCGAACTACGTCATCTCTAAGCCTGAACATAGGCAAGGTTGATCTTTGATCATCCCCCGAGACAATTAGGGTCAGTTCTTAGGCATCCGTCGCATTGGCAATCCGTTTTCCCGTCTATTCTTTTACAGTTAGGGTCAGTCCTTAGGCATCTATTGCATTGGCAATCCGTTTGCCCATTTATTTTACATTTTAGGATTTTAGGCGTCCGTCGCAATGAAATCCATCTTCCCATCTAGTTAGGTGTCCGTCGCAGAGGCATTCGTTTGTCTATCCTTTTAGGATTTTAGGCGTCCATCGCAATGACATCCGTCTGCCCATCTAGTTAGGTGTCCATCGAAGGGGCATTTGTTTGTCCATCTTTTTCACATTTTAGGATTTTAGGCATCCGTCACAATGACATCCGTCTGCCCATCTAGTTAGGCATCCGTCGTAGGGGCATTCGTTTGTCCATCTTTTTCACATTTAGGTTAGTCCTTTTAGGCATCCATCGCAATGGAAATCCGTTTTCCCATCTATCTCATTAGCAGTCAAGTCAATTGTAGTTCGAACTACGTCATCTCTGAGCTTAAACATAGGCAAGGCCATCCTTGATTGGCCCCCAAGACACAAAATCCAAAAACGTTCATAAATCTCAAAAATACCAAAAACATTTGTAAAACATCTCAAAAATTCCAAAAACAGCCTCAAAGCATTTAAAAAAAACAAAATGGTGTATCCATTTCATCTCGCTTTCACCTGTGATTTTCATCACTCATAATAAATCAATCGTCGCCTTCACCCTTTGGTGAGTCATTCATAAACAAGTTTAGCAGGTTCTAAAGTGAACACTCTAATCGTCAGAGTCTTAAGTCTAAATCTGTGAATCAACAAGTTTATCAACTTGGAGTATCAATAGCTTATCACCAAAATCAGTCTCACCAAAACCCTGATCACTACATGTCCTAGGATGAAGCTTTCCTACGATGGACATAAGCATCAGGTACCCCATAGTAGCTTAGCCTTGGCTACCGGTACGAAGAACATTAGCTTGTTTGTTTACTTTATTTTGGTCTTTGTTGACTTATCTTAGTTTGCACTCATTCCAAGGACCTCTCGATGATGCCTAAACAAAACAGGTTTAGAGAGAAAGGAATGGGGCAATGATCATTATCTTTTTATTTGCTGTGCTTGTTGGATACCCTTGTAAAATAACTTGGTCATGCATACTTTGTTTTGTTTGTAGGAAGGATGTTTTAGGTATCTTGTTGACCACATAAGAAGGTTTGCCTTTTTATGTTTTGGCCTGAGATGTCTGGAATATCTAAACTGCATTTTCAATAAGGTTATGTTTGTCAAGTGTGAACAAGAGTACTTCTATCTATTCGACAAGTCAAAGTCCATCACACTAGGTGCCACGCCATCCTGGTTCTTAATACCTTGATACATCGCACCTGTGTGTGTTATCAAACATAAAGAAAGGTATGCTCTTTTCCCATCCTTGGATAAGCAATACCACATCATCATTCATCATCATATCCAATAAAATCTCAATGACTAGGGGACTTGTTGGACTTCTTCATCTTCTTGAATTTAAGGGTTGATCCCTACATCCATGTTGCATTCATCCTCTCATCTTGCATAATCACGTCATATCATTATAGGACAACATCATCCATCTCATCCATCTCACATGCATTGCATAATCATTTAAGTTGTTTAGGATAATATAAAAAATTTATTCTAAGCATCTTCCAAACATTTCGTTTCCATCATCATTACCATCCATACATTCATTTTGAACCTCTTTGTCACGAGATCCACCTCAATCGTTTCACTTGATCTCTCGAGGGGGCAATGTACTAATGTACTTCTTTGAACCAATGCAACAAGTACATTGCTTCAAAGAGGGGCAAAATGTAGACATGCAGATTTGACATCATCATCAATGTTCACCTTTTGATTAAATAAATCAAGTTTTATTTAATTAAATCATAAATCTCCTAAGGTCTATTAAGTTAATCACAAATATTAAATTAAATGATCAATGCTCATTTCCTCTCATTTGATTTTAAAAGAAATACAAAAATCTAAAATCAAATGCCATATCACTTAAATCATCTATTAGATTAATCAAATCATGATTAGTTTAATCCTAACTACATGAATCTTCTAGATTCATCCACTTGCACCAATAAATCAATTATTTGATTTATCAATTCTTCTAATTACTTTCAAAAGGGCATCAAGATGGAATATTCTTCCAATTTGAATCTTCCCTCCAAAGGATTTGTCCCTTCCAACAAAGCATTAAATGCTCTTACACATGTCTCTTGCACAAGTCAAACTTGGCATTTAATGCACCTTTCATGTCATTTCATGCAAATTCAAATTTGAAATTGGACATTGGCCAAGACTTGCACATTCCTCACCCTCTCACACCTTGACAAGTGTCATCTTGTCATTGGCTTTTTGAATGATCCCACATTCATTCAAAATATCTTAATCTCCTACCCTTGAATCTATAAAAGCAAGGCTCAACAACACAATTTAAAAACACACTTCATGCAAGGTTACTCTCTTCATTTGAGAATCAATCTTGCTCTTCATATCCACATTTTGAAAGCATCTACACTATAGGCAACTTGAGCTCATAGCAACTCATTGTCTATCTCACTAAGCTTATCAAGGGTTGGGAAAGGGCTCTTTCACATATTCAAAGGGCACCAATCCACCATAGAATAGATATACATCATGTCTTATTTGCATGCTTAAATTAGTTTTGTCATTTATTTTGAAGAATGTTGTATTATTCTATGAGGATATTGGAATCATGCTAACCATTTGTAGATTTTCATGTCCACAGGACTCATACGCCAGCTTGGGCATATGGGTCCCACCTAAGTTTTGGGGCTCTAATTGAGATTTCACATTAATATAAGCATTTCTTGAAAAATGTGTCCCAAGCTTAGCCTAATGGGACTCATACACCACAACTAGCATATGAGTCCCATTTATCTTAGACCTAAATTAAATTCAAATTCTTGTCAATATTTTATTCTCCTAGATCTGGTGTCCGCTTGTAATTTCGAGGAATTTGGCATAAATAACTATAAATACAAGGTTATTTCACTCAATTTTTCTCCTACCATGTTGAATGAGCATTCCTTATAGAAAATTTGAGTTCACAAGAGCATACAAGAATTTCCAAGAGTCTACAAGAGTCTTCAAGAGCTAATTATCAAGTATTTTGGAGCATTATTCAAGCATCAAGCATCATGTCAAAGTCATCATGCATCATGTTTTTTTTTTAGCTAATATTTGTGATGTAGGTATTTCATGATTCAACCAAGAATTCAAGTCAAGATCCATACCATTCAAGAAAGATTCAAGATCCACATCCATTGGAGCCATTTCACACATGTTTGTAGCATCTTATTCAAGGGTTTGGTAAGTTGTAACATAGCATGTTTTTTCATTCATCATTCCCCCTTTCCATTTCATTTAATTTCAAGGTTTGATTACCAAAATAGGGTTTGTCCAAGGCAAACTCCTTTCTATTAACAAAACAACACATTTTCCCCTCTCCTTAGTGTGTGATTTGCAAATCTAGGTTGAAGATACATTGAAGAGAAAGATTGGAAGAAGTTTTCAAAGGTTGCAAATTTGTCACCTTATTTTCAAGTTCACTAAAAGACACCTATAGTAAAAAATTTAGCATTTTAGATCCAAAAATCAAGATTGGAAGGAAGAGTAGAGAGAGGAGAGAAGATTCAAACATTGAATCCCCAAAAAGTTTTAACGACAATGATTCATCACTTGTGGTGTATGAGTGGACCAATACAGGGTTTTTTCTAGATTTCAAGAGTTCTAGACTTATCATTGCCAAATTTTAGTTTCTACCCAAAAATCCCAATCTGGGACTAAATCGTCCAACCTAGTGTATGAGTCCCAATGAGCATTAAAATCAACTTTTTCAGCATTTTAGACCTTGTTTCAAGCTTCTATAGTTTCTAGGTGCACCTTTGTATTTTCTCAGTTTGTTGTTCTGATTTGCATTCATTTATAGGTCATTTACTTAAGTCTTGCAAATCATTAGTTTTCGCATGTTACTAGTCTTTCCAAGCCCTAGCTTGGCGGTGAGCCCCCTTTTAGTCTTTAATCACACCCTAAGATACCTTATTGCAAGATCTCTTTCCCTCATTCCATCCTTAGATTGATATCTCTAAGGTTTCCTTGAATGAAGTAAGTGAAATAGGTCCTAAACCCTAGTTCCATCCCCCCTTAGGTAGAACACCCTATTTCCTTCATTTCAATTTGATTTATTATAAAATTTTTGCTATGGAACTTCTTCACAAGAAAAAGTAGCAAAAAAAAGAACAAAAAAAGGAACTTAGGAATAAGACAAAGAGAAAGAAAAAGAAAAAAATAGATCAAGAGAAAATACAAGAACAAGAACAAGAGGCAAAAGAAGAAGAAGAAGTGAAAGTAGAAAAAGAAGATAAAGAAGAAGAAAAAGAAAAAGTTACCATTGAGGATAATACTTTTGTAAAAGAGTGGGAAATATTATGCCTCTAAGCTATGACATGTATTACATGGTATGATTAGTCAGCTTGCAGTTTCATTAACTCTTAAATGAGCTACATAATCGTTGTTATAATCATATATATTTATTTAGGTCATCCTAGAAGTTATACTTAAGTATTTAAGTTAGCCTAGGTTGTAGATCCAAGGGCATAAGTACGGTATATATAGGAGTTATAGGTTAGTTAAATTATCATCATGTGGAGTATTGTGTTCTTATTGAAGAGTATTCAGTGTATCTCCCTCGAAGTGGATTAGGAGGTTTCCCCATCAAAGTGGCATATTATTCTCAATTATTTTACATATTTACTATTAGATGCTTCTATTGTGCAAGTGGTTTCATTACAATTTAATATATGTGAGAAAAATTAGTATCAAAACACAAGATTTAAATCCATAGGTTCAAAGTTTAGATCAATAGTTGCAAAAATAAACCCAAATAATAGATAAAAGTTTCACTAGCTCAAAATGCACATGTTTGGGAGTTTCTAGTCTTGTTACACATTGAAGAATTGATTTGAGATGCGTGATGCAAAAAATATACACTAACTTTTAAGGTAAGCACCATTGTTTGATTTATCTATTTTTTGTTCATGTAATTCAATGACTTGATTAAACCCAACTCATTAATTTAGGTGTATTTATTGATTGGTTGATTGAATTATTATCTACCCTAGTTGATTACTAGTGTATAATTGACATATTATAGCATGAAAAATTACTTGAAAAACATGAGGCTAGCCTAATCATATTCACATACATCCTTAGGGATTGGTCTCAATCCTCTTTTTTTCTATTCATCGCCTTAGTTTAGATTGTAGATCTAGAATTGATTTACACCAGGTCATTTTTCATTATGGAAATGATCCCTTTATATTCTCAATTTTAAATTCAAACATAATTCTAAAATTACATCATTCGATTAGTCATTATGAACTAAATTAACATAAAATTATTTTCATTTGTATGTTAAAATGTATTTATAAAAAATGCTTTAAAACAAAATGACACAAGACTAAAACTAAAACCTAATAAATTCTTCTCTACTTTCTTACTAAACTCTTAATATAAACATTTTTTAAAAATTATTATAAATTAAACAAATAAAACTTTAGCTAGGGGATAGGGGCCAGTAGTCGTGCGGGGTCCAATAGTCGTGCACTCAATTGTGATTATAATACCTAGTCTTACCACATATTTATTCTATATATTGTAAATAAATAATCTAAATATAAATTAAAAAATAACCAAATGTTGATCAAAAGTGGACCCATACTTGAACACATGAGAACCTTTAAATGTTATATTAAAAAAACATAAATACATTCATGAAGAAGTGAAATAAGTATTCTTTTGTCTCAAATAAAATATCACAACTATCCACTATAAGTGTGTAATTTAAAAAATAAAATGCTCATTTAATAAAATAAGACACTCATTTAAATAATTATTCTTATCATAGTGAAAAAATATTGTTCTAATGTGTACAACTATTGGGGTAACAATGTAGAAGCATTGAAGTATTTTATATTAATAGTTTGTTCTATCACAAATATTAAAGGTGCGTACAATAAATACCATGTATTTTTTCACTAAATGTGAAGGATTTTCAAAAAGTTTTAGTGTTCAACTATTGGTCCATTTTTGTTAGGTATAAATTGTATTTTAAATAATTATGTGTTGTTTTTATAATAACAAATAGTTTTTTTGTGTTCAACTATTGGTCCATATGTGTTGAATATAAAAGTTAGAGATATCAAAGATTTATGGTTACCAATAAGTATTTGGTCCATTTATGTTGCATATTATCATATTTTAAATAAAAATATGATATTTTACAAGCAACAAATGGTACTTTTCTGTTCAACTAGTGCGGTTTCCATGATTAAGTTTTGGTCAAATCTTTAAAAAGTCAAATTTTAGACACTTCTCAATAGATGTGGCGAGTTGCATGATGAGTCACACCTCCAAACCTTAGTTATAGATAGATAAGAGACTAGTCCACATGTCAAAAAAAACGAAGGTTCTACGATATTCCAATCAATTGCTACATGTTGACAAAGTTAGCCCACACGACTACTAGCCCCTCTCCCCTATTTTTATTAATTTTTTAATTTTTAATTTTTATTTTTTTTATGTTGTCGGTTTTTTGGAGTGCCTTAATTTGAACTGTTTCATTTTAAGCATTCGCCTAATTTACGGTGGGATTTTTTTTTCAAAGATTTGATTTCCCATCTTAATCATTCACCTACTTTAAAATTACCTTTTTGTTATGGCGGACAGGTAAAATGTTTTCCACTTTCATTAACGACATTTGCTCTCGAATATTCCGTTCCTCTGGAAAGAAAAGGTTTTTAAAAAAAGCTTTGGTACAATGTGAGCTGGTTACAACTGAAGAAACGCGGAAGAAGAGTCTTTTCTTTCTTTAATTATTAGAGTCCCTAATGGTCTAGGGAATCTCTAGGCCCCACACGTTCTTACATTTAATTTAGTATACTCCCACTACCCAATAACAATATAACTAAATATACTAATTGTAATCTTAATTATTACTACCCAGAGAGTATTATGTTAATTTTAAATTTTAAATTTTAAATAATTTTTATTTTGTAATGGTGAAATTAGTATAGTTTTATATTTTTATTTAGTTTTGTATTTATTTTGGTAGAATATTTTAATATAATAATAAATCAATAAGTGACATATTTTCATATTAAGTTTGGTTAGGATTTTATCCTTATCTATTTTGATTTTACTTTCAATTTTCATATATTTGTTATTTATTCATTATTAGTGTACCTTTAGTTGCATTTACTTGCACACATTCATTGGCTTCTAGGCAACCTTATAACCTTTCATATTCACTTCTATAGTATTTGCGATCAACTTGTTTCAATCTTGAGGCATGTAGGAATGACCACAAATTTCAAATCCAAATTTATGACCCCCTTTTACAAGTTGTTATGAGTCAATTTAATACACATTAATACACCATGTTATATCACTGTATTTAAAGATATTCAATATGCCATTAATTCATGTAGGAAATATACACAATTACAAAGAAAAAATCATTAGAGCACACTTCAATTTATTAAAAAGCAATAAATATATCATCCTATAGACCATTTGCATGTCTACATATGTTTTTTACCTGTGTATATGAAATTACTCTCAACTTATATTTTATTTTAAAATTTGGCTTGTATGAAAATTCTAGAAAACCTATCTTGTTGGACAAGCTTGTAGGTGTAGAATTAACTTGCACAAGGTTGATTTTGCATTGTGATAATGATTCTTGATATTCTAAAATTTAAATTTCAATATGGGCTTAAAATGACTCCATCCAATTAGCCATTTAAAATTAATTGATTTGTGTGTCAAGGTTTTGTATGTATGAACATGCCCTAATTCATTTGAAATCACTCTGACATTCACATTAGAACATTATATGTTTGTTTGTTGTCTTCAATCCTTTTTACTAAACTATTAAATTGGTTATTTTAAAAAATTGCAAAAAAAAAAAATCTAATCTAACTCACTCTAACAAAGATTAAAATCATAAAAAAAAATAAACATATTATTATCTTAAACTTTTATAATTTAAATTCATGCATATAACCAATATAAAATTTAAATTTACAAGAAAAAAAAATTAAAATAAAAACAAATCAACAACTTGTCAACTCAAATTTATTAATCTAAACATACTTACTAATTAATTTTATTATTTAATCTAATGTTTTTACTCTAAAGATAAAATCTTAGATAGGACTGCCCTCTCAACATGGACTAGGGCACAATGACTCGAGTATTACCCCCGCATAATGGTAGTTTGGTGCAGCTTGCAACATTCTCTTTACCCTTCTTGCTTGTCCATCTGTATCCCATTATCTTTTAGGAGCGCATACGTAGGTCACTAGAAAAGCAGTGATTGAAGTATAGAATAACTTCCACCATTGCTTTCTTCAATATGAAAAATAAAAAAAGATTCCACCTCCACGATGCTTCAGAAATTGCTGCTATAAATGGCTAGTTTGTAAATGATCCTACTTGGATCAAATTCAAGTTTATTAAGTTTGTTGTTTTTGGTGTGCTTAGCATCTGTTTTTTCTCAAATATTTTGGCAAATTTATTTTCTCTACATAGATATTTCAAAGAGGAGCTTTAGGTTCACTCTCATTTTTTTAAAATGGCATCTATAATTGGAGAAGCTATTATCAGAAAAATTTATGAGTTGGTCATTGAGATGGCCATTCATAAAATTGTTAAATTATGTCTAATCTCACCTAATTGCACTAGATCATCCAACTCACCCCCACTATCTCGGCATTTAAGGCAATTTAATAGAAATGACTTCTTGGAGAAGATTACGGGAGATATGTTTTGATTATGCATTAACTACTTTTAAATTCGCACACTTTGTGGGTATTGAAAATAGTAATATTTTACTATGCCTTTGCTGTCCTCCGTAACTTTTGGTTTTAATTCTTTTTTGTTGTCCTTTTGCACATAATGCAAGTAGAAGAAGAAGAGAGCAGCGTAGCTCTGCAAGTTTGTAGAAGAAAGAAACTTTGAGCATCGAAGCTCTGTAGTTTGTTCTAGCATTTTAATATATATATATATATAATCTGATTATGTCTCTAAATCTGCTATCTATTTTCTGTGTCTAGTGAACAACAATCTCTGTGCATTTTCATTTGTCTTTTATTGCTGCATGCAAATCTTAATTTACTCTATTATATGAATTTGCTGCTCTATTTTTATTACTGCACCTTTGCCCCTATTCCCACATCTGGTATCAGAGCCACTGGTTCAAATCCCTTTGTTTATCTTTTCTGGGTTTGCACTTATTTTTTGTTTGATAGCCATTAATGGCTTCCATAGCCTCAACGTTGAGTGCTTCCTTGTCGAGCCTGCAAACCCCTCTTTTCACAGGCAAAAATTATGAATATTGGTCATTGACCATGAAAACCTTGTTTAGGTCCCAGGATGTTTGGGAAATTGTTGAGAATGGCTATGTAGAGCTAGTAGACCAAGCATCTTACAATGCACTCACCCAGGCAAAGAAAGACCTCTTGAAAGAGCAAAGAGAGAAGGATGGAAAATCCCTCTTCTACATACATCAAGCAATGCATGAAAGCATATTGCCAAGAGTTGCAGTAGTAACACAAGCAAAGGAGGCATGAGACACATTGCAAACAACTTATCAAGGTATGGACAAAGCTAAATATGCAAAACTCCAGATACTTAGAAGAGAATTTGAGAATATATTTATGAAAGATTCAGAATCTGTTGAGTTATTTTTTACTCGTGTTGTTGGGCTAGTAAATTAGACAAGATCTCATGGGGAAACATTAGAAGAGACCAAAATAGTTGAGAAAATGAGAAGGGTTTTGCCTACTAAGTTTGATCCTTTAGTTGTTGCCATAGAGGAAACTAAGGATTTAACCCAGTTGACAATGGATGAATTGCATGCATCCTTGATAAATCATGAATATAGGCTGAATAGATCACACACCTCCATTGAGAATGCTTTCTCATCTCAGGCTTCAATAAGCTGTGGAAGATTTAGAGGTAGATTCACTCCTAGGGGTAGAGGAAGAAACTCATTTAGAAGATGTAGCAACAGTCCTGCAAATCAAAGGGGAAGAAGAAATAACAATGAATCCTCTCACAGTCATCCAACTGGTCAAAGACAAGACAAGTCAAATGTTCCATGTCATTACTGCAAGAAATATGGTCATTATGCTTCCGAGTGTAGGAAGAAACAACATGATCAAGCAAAACAAAATCAAAATCCCCTAGAAAATTTTACAAAATTTACTATGTTTATTGCAAGTGCAAAGATTGCTGAAGCAATTTCTACAAAATCACCAGTTGAATGCAATTTGGTTCAAGAGAGTCCAAATGATATTTGGTATTTAGATTCTGGTTGTAGCAATCAAATGTCTAGAAATTTAGAGTTGTTTTCTAGCTTGGACAAATCAGTCACTTTAAATGTCACTCTTGGGAACAATAATCAAGTGAATGTTATGGGAAAAGGTACTGTTGACATTATAACCAAAAAGGAGGAGCAAAAAGTAATTCAGGATGTTTTTTATGTTGCTGGTCTGAAACATAATTTGATGAGTATTGGTCAATTGGTGCAAAAAGGATACATAGTTTATATGAAAAATAATGCATATGTCATTCTTGATAAATATCCCAGTACACAGTTGATTGCAAAGGTACAAATGACAAAAAAGGTAATGTTCCCATTGAGGTTGAAACCTGACATCAAAAGAAATGCAGCTAGAGCAGCATTTAAGACAAAAAGTTGTCAAGACGCCTCTCAAGTTGCTCCAGAAGTTTTCTCTAGAAAAGAGCAAAGCTGCAAAGTTGCTCCAGAAGGTTGTTGTAAAAAAGAACAAGGTTGTTCTAGAACAGAACAAGGTAGCTCCAGAAAGGTTGAAACTCAAACTAAAGAAGAACAAAATGGTAAGGTAATCGTTCAAACAGCTTTTCAGTCAGTTGTGAAGAATGAATCATCATTATGGAATTTGAGATTTGGCCATTTAAACTTTGGTGGTCTTAATTTGTTGCATAGGAAGAATATGGTTAACGGGCTTCCATTGATTAAGAAACCAGAAAGGGTATGTGAAGAGTGCATATTGGGAAAACAACATAGAGAGACCTTCCTTGTTGGAAAATCAGAAAGAGCATGTAAACCACTTGAGATTGTTCACTCTGGTATATGTGGACCAATGCAAATTCCTTCCATTGGAGTATGCACATATTTTCTAATTTTTATTGATGATTATACAAGAAAGACATGGGTCTATTTTTTGAGGCATAAATATGATGCATTTGGTGTTTTTCAATAGTTCAAGGCTCTTGTAGAAAAGCAAAGTGGATGCTACATCAAGATATTAAGAACTGATAGAGGCGGTGAATATAGTTCTAATGATTTTCTGAAATATTGCAGCCAACATGGTATTCACAAACAATTTATAGCTCGTTACAGACCTCAACAAAATGGTGTGGCCAAAAGAAGAAATTGATCTATCATGGATATGGCAAGAAGAATGTTGAAATCAAAGCATTTACCAAATGAATACTGGGCTGAAGCAATAGCAACTACTGTGTATATTTTGAATAGATGTCCAACTACAAGTGTAAGGAATGTGATTCCTCAAGAGGCTTGGAGTGGTAGAAAGCACAATGTTGCTCACTTCAAAGTCTTTGGATGCATTGCATATTCTTATGTACCTAAAGAGATGAGAAGAAAATTGGATAATAGAGGTGAAAAATGTATTTTTGTTGGGTATTCAGAAGATACAAAAGCTTACAAATTGTTTAATCCAATTACAAGAAAAGTTGTAATCAACAGAGATGTACAATTTGTGGAGAATGAAGCATGGGATAGAAGTGTAGAAAAAATAATAAGTGTAGCAACAGTTGATCCACATGATGAAATGACTGATGAAGTGATAGAACAACAATGTATTCCTCAAGCAATACCTCCTTCCACTCCCGAACAAGCAACACAAGTTGTAGCTCAAGCTACACCTTCTACAACAAGACTTTCAAGAAATCAGATTTCTTCACCAACACAACAAACTTCGCAAAGAACACCAACTATAACATCATCAGAAAGTCCTTCAAACTCATATAATAGAAGTAGCTCATCCAATCCTACATTGGCAAGTTTATTGCAGTGAAAAACAAAGAGTTTAAGAGACATATATGAAGTTGATTTTAGTGTTGAAACATCAAATTTATTTTCTATTTTTGCTTTATTTTCACAAGTTGCTGATCCAATGTTCTTTGATGAAGCAATTAAGGATGAAAGCTATGAATGAAGAGATTGAAGCTATTGAGAAGAACAATACTTGGGAGTTGGTGGATCACCCTCAAGAAAAGGATGTCATAAGTGTTAAGTGGATTTTGGAAATGTGTTGAAGGATAAGGCAAGGTTGGTTGCTAGAGGCTTCACTCAACAGCCTGGTATTGACTACAATGAAACATTTGCTCCAATAGCTCGATTGGATATGGTAAGAAGAGGCAAATTTTCCAAATGGATGTAAAATCTACATTTTTAAATGGTTTGATTGAAAAAGAAGTCTATGTTGAACACCCAGAAGGATATGAGATTGCAGGTCAAGAAGGAAAGGTATACAAGCTGAAAAAGGCTCTCTATGGACTCAAGCAAGCTCCTAGAGCATGGTACAGTCGAATTGATTCTTACCTCATTAAGAATGGTTTTAGTAGGTGCAACAATGAGCCTACTTTATATATCAAAATGGATGAAGAAGGTAAAATGTTGATAGTTTTTCTTTATGTAGATGATTTGATCTCTATGGGAGATCTTTTCATTAGTCTTTATAAGACAGCCATGATGAAAGAGTTTGAAATGACTGATCTTGGACTTATGAAATATTTTTTGGGAATAGAAGTCAAGCAATCAACAGATGGTATTTTTATTTCTCAGTCAAAGTATGTAGGTGATGTATTGAAAAGATTTAATATGCTGAATTGCAAACCAGCCCCTACTCTAGTTGTGACAAGACTAAATTTAAGCAAGGATGATGATGGTTCATTAGTTGATCCTAAGTTGTTCAAAAGGCTGGTTGGTAGTCTCATGTACTTGACTGCCACATGACTTGGCATCATGTATAGTGTGAGCCTTATCTCAAGGTTCATGGAGTCTCCAAAAGACTCTCATTGGCAAGCTAGAAAAAGAATTTTGAGGTATGTATGTGGAACTAAAAACTATGGAATTTTGTATTCAGTTGTAGATGATTTCAAACTCATTGGATACACGGATAGCGATTGTGCTGGTAGCATAGATGATAGAAAGAGTACTTCTGGTTATGTCTTTCATTTTGGATTTGGTCTTGTATCTTGGGCTTCAAAGAAGCAGCCCATTGTTACACTTTCTTTAGCAGAAGCGGAGTATGTTGCAGCCTTTGTAGTAGCATGTCAAGCGGTATGGATGAGGAGAATGTTGGTTGAGTTGGTTCATAAACAAGATGAAGCAACAAATATTTATTGTGATAATAACTCAGCCATTGCACTGTCTAAAAATCACATTTTTCATAAAAGAAGCAAGCACATAGATACTAGATATCATTTTATAAGGGAGTTAGTGAATAACAAAGAAATATGTTTAGAATTCTGCAGATCAGAAGATCAAATTGCTATTACTTTTACTAAACCATTGGAAAAAGATGCATTTGAATATTTGAGAAGTTGTTTGGGGGTATGTGCTGAAAATAATTGCTCCAAAAATTTATGTGCAAGTGTGGATGCTCTTGAATTTTTTGAACAGAATGCAGGGACAGAAGGCAGAAGACAGAAGACAAATGCTCTGGAACCTTTCAAATAGAAGATGGATGCTCTGAAACCATTCAGATAGAAAGCAAAAGGCAGAAGGCAGATACTACAAAACCCTTCAAACTGAAGATGGATGCTCCGAAAGATGTTTGAGCAGATTGTTAGCTAGTTGAGATTAAGGGGGAGTGTTAAATTATGTCTAATCTCACATAATTGCGCCAGATCATCCAGCTCACCCCCACTATCTCAGCATTTAAGGCAATTTAATAGAAATGACTTCTTGGAGAAGATTACGGGAGATATGTTTTGATTATGCATTAACTGCTTTTAAATTCGCACACTTTGTGGGTATTGAAAATAGTAATATTTTATTGTGCCTTTCCTGTCCTCCGTAACTTTTGGTTTTAATTATTTTTTGCTATCTTTTTGCACGTAATGCAAGCAAAAGAAGAAGAGAGCAGCGTAGCTTTGGAAGTTTGTAGAAGAAAGAAACTTTAAGCATCGAAGCTCTATAGTTTGTTCCAAAATTTTTAATATATATAAATATAATCTGATTGTGTCTCTAAATCTGTTGTTTATTTTTTTTCTGGTGAACAACAATCTCTGTGCATTTTCATTTGTCTTTTATTGTTGCATGCAAATCTTAATTTACTCTGTTATATGAATTTGCTGCTCTATTTTTATTACTGCACCTCTGCCCCTATTCCCACAAAAATAACTCAAGAAGCAAGTTTGGTGGTGAATTTAGAGAAGACTTGATATGGTTAAACAAGGAATTCACAAATGTAAGGGGTTTTCTACAACATGCTGCTCAACATCCTCAACGAAATGTGGTTGTAAAATAATGGTTAGAGAACATTGCCAATATTGCCTTGCATGCAAAGGACATATTTGAGGAATGTGCTATGTATGAAAAGAATTCTCAATCCTTTGGGTTTTGATTTAGTCATTTGCAATTTTAGTACAAGATGTGGTAGAAAATTAAAGACATCAAGGAGCACACCATATCTATTATGGAAGAGGCTAACCGACTGAAGCTAGTTCATGAAGTTTGATCAGTAGGTGAAGCATTACCGAGTACATCTCAAAGTGTAGAGTGGAAGAGATCTAATCTTCTTCCCAATGATTCACACCTAGTGGGAATATAGTACAAGGTTGATTACATGCTCAACTTGATGGACAACCCTGCCTTTCTAGTTATTGTGGTTGTTGGGATGGGGGGAATGGGAAAGACCTATCTTGTTTAGCATATTTACAACATCACAAAAGAAAGCTATGAGAAATCTATATGGCTTTCAATCTCTCAGTCCTATTCTATTTCCAATTTACAAAAAGATTTAGCCTTTCACTTAGATTTAAGTCAAAAGATTAAGGATAGTGAAATAAGTAAGGAACATGTAGCAAGGCTGATTCATGAAAAGTTGCAAAGAACAAGATGTCGTGTAGTGTTAGATGATGAGTGGAGGGCTAGTAGAGAAGAAGATTTTTTATCTAAGCTTGGCCTGCCAACTGGGAAGGATAGTCCCTGCAAAATTGTGGTTACCACAAGAAGTAAGGATGTTGGTAGAAATTTGGATGCTGAAATGTATGAGATCCAATATTTGTCAGAGGAAGAGAGTTGGAGTTTTTTTTCTTTCTATGCATTTAGAGGAAATAGAGAGAAATGCCGACAGCTGGAAGAGGTGGGCCATAAGATTGTATAGCAATGTGGAAATTTTCCACTGGCCATTAAAACAACAGCAAAATCTCTGGCCAACACAACAATCCCCTGGGAGTCCAAGCTCCGTCAGCTTAAAGGGGCTGTTACTGCCAATGCTGGCCTTGATCCGATCTTACCCATTTTGAGATTAAGTTATGACTCTTTGCCTGCATGTCTTAAAGCGTGCTTTGCTTATCTTTCTTTCTTTCCTGAGGATGAGGAGATAGAGTGTGAATATTTGATATAACTATGGATAGGAGAACGATTTGTGCCAGCAAGAGAGGAGCAGTGGAATATGGCCTGGGATTGTTTATATCAACTTGCCAATCTGTGTCTTCAACTATAGGAAGGGTCCAACGGTTTTAAACTAGCCAAATATTACAAACTTCATGATCTGCTGCATGACTTGGCCATACAAATATCTAGAGAAAATATATGTGCCTTTACTATTGAGGAAGCCTCTACACATAAAAGTGTTGGAACTGGCTCGTGTCGGATTTTACTGGCCAAGAAGGATATTCGTATTCAAGTCATCTCCAAGAACCATCATGTTTGTCTCCATACACTCTCGTTGTCTCAGATTAAGGGGATCGGAGGAATTTTGGCAAAATTGTTTACGGCTATAAGAGGGCTGTGGGTTCTCGATTTGAGCCACACAAGCATATCTACATTGCCTGGAAGTGTTGGAAAGCTTAAACTTCTTAAAGTCTTGAATGTAAGGGAGACTGAAATACATGAGGTACCGGAGTGTGTGAGACATCTGAAAAGTATCTTGTTTCTTTCTATGCCTACGCGGAGGTGCCCAGTATGGATAAGTGAACTTCAATGTCTTCATCATTTATGTAGGGAAAAATAGGAGGGATGAACCAGAAATAAAATAACATCAGACTAAATTATACATAGAAAATGAAGAAATTAACACAGAGAACATGAGCCAGTAATTTTGTCATATTGAATTTTCAAAAGCATATCTTAAAAAAAACTTCTACATAGAGCTTTGGCTCTTCATAAACACAATCACTATTACAGACTTCTTAGAGCTGCTACTCAATGATAACCAAACACCTACTACATTTCCTTACAACTTACAGAGCTTCAGCCCTTTCTTACACACACGATTACAGACTTTTGAATTGCTTACAGCTCTTGAGAGCTGGACCCTTTTTCTTCTCACCTTTTTCACATTTACATAAGCCCATATAAAAAGAAAAACATAGCAAGGCTCAGTAATAACGATAATAATGGAAAATACGAATACAGCTAAAATTCATCCGTAAACATATTAAACACAGTCCTTTAACAATAAATCTTCGCCAGCACATATGCCACCAACAACCGCCGCCAGAAGGACGCCAACCCTAGCTACCACCGATGAAAGAGAATGTAATGGCGGTAATGAGGTGAACACCGTTCTACCACGATGAGTACGAAGGAAGACCGTGGTGTAGTGCTGATAGCCATCCACGGACATCAAACAACTAGCACGCGATACCATGGTCAGGACAACTGACAGCCAAGGTGCTGCAGTGGTTGCCTCGCCACCACTTACAGATAGAAAAGAGACCACGGTACAGTGGTGAACAAGCTTCATCGGTTAGTAGACGGCCCGACACAGAGCAACAGAGAACACTACAATACCGCCGACGGTTAGACTGAAGACTGCGGGAGGGCAGTAAGGACAGTTAGGTGGAAAATTGCATTGTCATAGGCAACATGTGGTTTAGGCGCAGTAACGAGGTGGAATGCATGAGCTTAACAATTCCAAACCGTGGACAGGAGAGAAAGAAAGCGCGAGGGCGCGGAAGAGGCAGGAAAGTCTCGGGTGGGAGATGGGTGAATTCCCAACACTCCCCCATGAACACAGCTTCCGCCCATATTGACGCCCAATGGTTTCTCTGATAAAACCATCTTTGCCTAGCACCATGGTAAGTATGTCTGCTTGCAGCACGGCCAACCAGCAAAACTCCAAAGTGTAATCTCCATGGTTAATCAACTTCAACTCTCCCCCTTAATGTCGCCTTCGAATGCTGCGGCATTCTCTCAATTTTCAATTCTCCTCCTTATATTTCAAACTGCTTTGTAGCTTCGTTCATTTCCTGCAACTTTATCTTCAGGAAACTTTTCACTTACCTTGATTTATGCCAGTTAATTCCTCAAATAATTTATCATAAAAACTTTGTTTCAATATGATTCTTCAATCATTTAAATTTTTTATTTCTTTCGAGGACTGCAACCTCATTCATCAATCATTCATACTACCTGTTCTTCCCTGGGTCTACTATGGACTCTCCCCCTTTTTTTTCAACTTATCAAAGCATCAACTATGGCAACTTATGATCTTTCATAGAGGTGGTTTCAGTTTACCAGAAACTAACAAGGATGGTTTCAGATCACCACCAACTATCAGGGATGGTTTCAGATTACCATCAACTAACTGAAGTAAATTCATTCATCACTTCCCATAGTGGCACTTTGTTGGTGCTAGGGAATCCAATCATTAATTTGCTTTATTTAATGTCTTGATTCTACCTTCAGAATGCTACTGCATTTCTGTGTTATTTCTCTCTCCAAAAATTGTTCCACTTTCCTATATTTGTTGTAGTTGAATTCTTACTTGATTCAAATCAGCAATTTTTTTAAAACTTCAATTTCTACTTCCAACTGAGACTCTTTTCACTGTGGTTGTTGCCATTCATGCCAAGAGACATATTTGACTGTTGTAACTTTTCAAACTTATTCTTCCATATTTTTGAATCTTGTCATCTTCCATCATATCTTTCTTTCTTCTTGCTTTTGTTGTAACTCAGAGAGTTGCAGCTCTTATTCTTTGTCCATGACTTCACACTTTATCCAAAAACTAGTGATCTTTTTTTTTCAAGTTTGCAATGCCTCTTTTCTTAGGCAGCTTGCAAGACAACTGTAATCAACCCTGTCTCCTTGAATTTGAACATATATGGATCAGCAATTTCCACTAACAGTTTTTTTTACACTACAAAATTAACTCTCTCTTTTCCTCTAATAGCTATAGTTGTGAACTTATTTTATTCATTCGCTTGATGGGGGCTCTCTAATGCACAACCAAAATTTATTACAACTTTCTTTTCTTGACACTTTTCATACCTGCTTTTCAAAGTAGCCAAGTGCATTTCTTTAATTGTTTCATTAACAGCTGCTGTTGTCCCAAACTTGAAATTTTGTTGTGGTAGCTTTAGCTACTTTTCTGAATTATATTTCACCATTCTCATGACCCATCTACACTCTAACCTAGAAGTACTTGAGACTTCATCCTGCATAACTTTGTTCCTTGATTTCAGCAATGTTTACACACTTTACAAGATAGTCAAAATTTTCAAAACACAAAAAAAATTCATCTTACCCTTTCTGCTACATCAACAGTTTCAACACCTTTTGTATCAAGTCTTCAAAACATTAACAAAGTACTTTCACAATCTGAAGGTGTCTCATCAGACATCAGTTTCTTTTCACTTATGGCGGTTTCCGTTTCTTTTGAACTTTCAAACCTCTCAGAATTTTTATGAACTTTCACATATGAGCACTTATAAAGTTTTTTGAACATACCAGTTAGCTTGTGCCAACCTGAGTCACTAATCCATCCGCAATCCATCTTTATGACTTCTAAACCATATTCATTTTTTGACACTTTATTTCTGCGCATTCTCTCACAGTGAGTTTTTGAACCACAAATGCCACAAGGGTGTAAATCCCAACACTTCTCCTTGATGTGACCACTTCTATCACAATGTGAACATTCATTACTCTTTGTTTCTTTAACAAACTTACCTACACTTGTAGCAGGATTTCCTTTTTCTGAATCATATCTGAGACCTTCATTCTTCGGCCTCATTGTAGCCTCTATTGGCTCTCTTCTTCCTTGTTCATGTTTACCAAGACCTTGTCCTGTGTAACCCATTCTTTTCATGATTTTCAACGCTGTATTCTCTTCACAAAAAACATCATCTTTTGAAGATTCTAACACTTTATCACATTTAGCCATATTTGTATATTCATCCATATGTGCATCTAGACAATTTATTTCATCAGCATTTTCAAAAGAAACAGATTTTTCAAATGAATAACACAAATCTGTTGTGTCACATGAGATATCACAAATAGAGGATTTTATTTTCACACAATCTTTACAAGCTCTAAATTTATCATTTTCTTCTTTCAATTCTATGATTTCCTTCAACTGGAAACAACTTTTCTCTTCTACCCTTTTCAAGAGTTTTCCCAAATCTTCATTCTTTTTCTCCATCTCATCAAACTGTTTTACTCTTAGCTCAAATTCTTTATTCTTTTGCTTAATCTCTTCAAAGGACTTCAGCCTATCTTCTAGCTCTTCATTCCTAGCTTTAACCCTTCTCAGTTCTTTCTCAATATCATCATTTTCTTCTAATAGTAAATAGTTTTCTTTCTTCATCTCTTTTATCTTTTCAAAATAACACACATTATTCCTTTTAACAATACCCAGTTCATTTCTAAGAGAAATTAACTCTTCCTCTAAAACATCTTTTACAGATGAAAGATTTTCATTTTCTTTCTTAACCCTCTTTCCAATTTTTCCCATTTGTAAAGGAAGTTTGAACTTACCGCTTTTGATCTCGTGACTAAAATTCAACAGCTAGGTCTACAACTCTTTGTTTATTCTGGAAACGAATGGTCTGCACAATCTTTTTCTTTTTCAACAAAGCTTCTGCTTTTTAACAACTCTTAGCAACTATCTCCACAAATTGAAACACCTCCTTGTAACAGCTTCTTCTTTCCTTGTAGACTTCTTCACATCTTCTTTTTCTTCTTGTGGGTTTTTCCCAAACTTCTCTTATGACAGTAATCTCTTCTCTCTGTTTTAAAATGTAGCACTTCTGGCTATTCTTTAACAATTTTCAAATATTTTCTTTTTTCTCCTGATGCACATAGCCTCCTGTTTACTTTTCTCAGCAACTGAATAGAAAGACAGTTCCCATGCTTTAAACACTCTAAATTTCCCTGTCATCTAAACTAGCTTCAATTTTTTTTGCAAACTTCCAACTCTCTCTTATACTTTCCTTTCTAGGAATAGATTCTCATTCACTCAACAACTACATATAACCCAAGACATTTTTCCTATTGAGAGAGCACTTGAGGCTTCATTTTCCTTTAAGACTTCTTTTCTTTTTAACTCTCTCCACAAATTTCTAAACCCAAATAAACTTCTCAAATTTTACAAACAAACAAGTCCTAGACACTCTATGACTCTCTTAAACTTAGACAGTGACTGTTTCACTCAAATTCACCATAAATTTCTACTCCCAGAATGATAGACCGACAAGGCTCTGGTACCACTTTGTAGGGAAAAATAGGAGGGATGAACCAGAAATAAAATAACATCAGACTAAATTATACATAGAAAATGAAGAAATTAACACAGAGAACATGAGCTAGTAATTTTGTCATATTGAATTTTCAAAAGCATATCTTAAAAACAACTTCTACACAGAGCTTCGACTCTTCATAAACACAATCACTATTATAGACTTCTTAGAGCTGCTACTCAATGATAACCAAACACCTACTACATTTCCTTACAACTTACAGAGCTTCAGCCCTTTCTTACACACACGATTACAGACTTCTGAATTGCTTACAGCTCTTGAGAGCTAGACCCTTTTTCTTCTCTCACCTTTTTCACATTTACATAAGCCCGTATAAAAAGAAAAACACAGCAAGGCTTAGTAATAACGATAATAATGGAAAATACGAATACAGCAAAAATTCATCCGTAAACATATGAAACACAGTCCTTTAACAATAAATCTTCGCCAGCACATACGCCATCAACAACCGCCGCCAGAAGGATGCCAACCTGAGCTACCGCTGATGAAAGAGAATGCAATGTCGGTAACGAGGTGAACACCGTTCTACCATGACGAGTACAAAGGAAGACTGTGGTGCAGCGCTGACAGCCATCCACGGACATCAAACAGCTAGCACGCGATACTGCGGCCAAGACGACTAACAGCCACGGTGCTGCAGTGGTTGCCTCTCCACCGCTTACAGATAGAAAAGAGACCACAATATAGCAGTGAACAAGCTTCATCGGTTAGCAGACGACCCGACACAGAGCAACAGAGAACACCGCAATACCGCTGACGGTTAGACTGAAGATCGTGGGAGGGCAGTAAGGACAGTTAGGCGAATAATCGCATTGCCGTAGGCAACATGCGGTTTAGGCATGGTAATGAGGTGGAATGCATGAGCTTAAAAATGCCAAACCGCGGACAGGAGAGAAGGAAAGCACGGGGGCGCAAAAGAGGCAGAAAGTCTCGGGCGAGAGATGGGTGAATTCCCAACAATTTAGAATGTCATCGGTTTTCTTCTCAGCAAATGCCAAAGGGAATATCAAAGTTGGCTTCTTTGAGAACACTGCGATTAGGATTGTTGAAACTCTCCACTAAAGAGGACAATTTCATGAGGCTAGAGTATTTGGCCAATATGATTGAGCTTCAGGAACTAAAGTTAGTTATTCAAAATGACATGGAGTTGAAAAAAATTGAAGGGATCCTTGCGTAGTTGGTGAAGATGCGTTCTCTGGGAGTCGTGAGTGTCATTGGTGATTGAAGGGAGCTTCCACAGTTTTCGGAGAAAATGAGAGCAATGAAACATCTAGAATGTCTTAGAGTAGAGAATTTTGCAATGCCAAGTTGGATATGTACTTTCTCAAATCTGAGAGAATTGGTGTTAGGAAGCTATAATTGTAGTAATCTTCTAGAGTTGCGAAGAATGCCCAATCTTGTCCTCTTGTTATTGGGTTTCAAAATGAGGTGCGAAGAATTGCCATAGGTGTTTGGAGAGCCTGGAGGGTTTTCACTCCTTCACTTCCTCACAATATATAAATTCAGTGAATTAGAGGAGTTACCAGAATTGCAGGAGGGAGCGATGACATGCTTCGAGGTGTTCCATCTATTGTGGTGTTATAAAGTGAAGAAAGTGGGAGAGGGATTGGAGCATTTGAAAAGGCTGAGGGAGTTCAATTATTTCAATTCGGGTGAGGATGAATTAAGGGAGATGTTCAAGAAAGGTGGGGAATATCAAAATAAAATCAAAGCCAATAATCCCCACCTAAATATTATGAACAATTGTCCTTCAAATATTTTGTCACTTGAGACAGAAGGGTGGGGGTCAGGGTGGTCGGGGTGGACAAGTGGCGACGGTTGGGGTTGGGGTTGGGGTTGGGGTGAGGATGGATGGGGGGATAGGGATCGAGGCGGGATTGGGGACCGCAGAGCTATATCATGTTATCTTATTGACAGATATTGGGTCTTTAAATATGTAACATGTTATGTGTTAATGATATTTGCATATAATAATTATTACATGAGTATAAATGCATATAATTGAAAGTAATATACATAATTTTTATTTGTACATCATTTTGGTTAATACATTACAAGTTCTAATAAATAATTATATAATTGAAGTTTATAGTCAATATGTTGAGATGAGAAGTCTATAACATTTACAAATATTCATTGTGCTTGTTGAAGATGTTGCATTTAAAATATCAAAATCGCCTTCTGCCTACCAGGACCGACGCATCCAGAATTCCAAAGCCACCAGAGGAACACGAATTGCCAAGAACTTGCAAATCAGAATATGCTGGCTCCAATAAGAAAAGTCCTCTTGAACCATTTCTAGAGAAATAACGAGGACTGGACAATCGTGACTCCTCAGCAAACAACCATTAACTTTCTTGAGCTTAGAGCTCTCCCCCACAAAAGAGGAATCCATCCACCGAACATGCATGTCCGTAGGCAGACCCTGCGACGGCTTTGCGCTAGCAAGCACCAAACTTTTTGAAACCCCTACCATTCCACTACAGCCAACTCCCAACACAAAAAACTCCCAACCCCACACCAAATGACACCCAACCCTTCACGCTGCACCCAACTCACTCCATTAAATAATCGATACAGTCACATTGACTTCCATTCTAACATCCAATAATTATAACATGTCTTTGTGAATTAAATTAACATGAACTTATTTAAATTTATATGTTAAGATGGTGTATTTATGAAAAATATTCTAAAACAAAGATGAAACAAGACTAAAACTAAAACCTAACCAAACTCATACAAGAACAAATACTTCTCTACTTTCTTACCAAACTCTTAATATATACAACATTTTTTAATAATTATTATAAATCGAGCAAATAAAAATCACTACATTATTGATCAAAACTTCAGCCATTGCTATTTTTATTTTTAAATTAATTTTTTCTGAATTATCCTTTTTGGGGTGCCTTAATTTGAAACGTATCATTTTAAGCATTCGCCTACTTTACGGGGGGATTTTTTTTCAGAATTAAATTTTCCCCTTAATCATTCACCTGGTTTAATATTACTTTTTGTTATGCTGGACAGTAAGAATCTTTAGGTTGATTAAGGACGTTTGCTTTCGAATATTCCATTCCTTTGAAAATAGAAAGGTTTCTTTTGCTTTGGTACGCACACAGAATATGAGTTGATTGCAATTGAAGAAAGGCGGAAGAAGAATCTAATCTTTTCTTTAATTATTAGAGTCCCTAATGGTCTACGGAATCTCACGACCCCACACGTTCTTAAAATTTAATTTATGCTCTTTGCCGTCCATTAAGAGGCACTCCCACTAAATTCTTCCATTGTGGGTAAGGCACCACTACCTACTAATAAGTTCAAAATTTAAATAATTTTTATTTTATAATGGTGAAATTAGTATATTTATATCATTTATATTTAATTTTGTATTTATTTTAATGGAAGTGTAATATAACAATATATCAATAAGTGGCATTTTTCTATTAAGTTTGGTTAAGATTATATTCTTATTTATTTTGATTTTATTTTCCATTTACATCATTTTTTATATATATTTTATTTACTCATTATTATTGTACATTTGTTTGCATTTACTTTCACACATTCATTCCTTTCTTGGAAGCAAACTCCTAATCCTTCATATTCACTTCTACATTATTTGGGATCAACTTGTTTCAATCTTGAGGCATGTAGGAATGACCCAAAAATTTAAATGTTCAAATTCCAAATCTAATTTTTAACCCCCTTCTACTAGTTGTTATGAGCCAATTTAATACACATTTAATTTAAATGTTCAAATTCCAAATCTAATTTTTAACCCCCTTCTACTAGTTGTTATGAGCCAATTTAATACACATTTAATTTAAATGTTCAAATTCCAAATCTAATTTTTAACCCCCTTCTACTAGTTGTTATGATCCAATTTAATACACATTTATACGCCATTCTATATCATTGTATTTAAAGACTTCATTATTTCATTAATTCATGTCAGAAAATATACACAATTATAAGGAGAAAAATCATTAGAGCACATTTCAATTTATTAAAAGATAAAAAAATATATCATATCTTATAAGTCATTTGCATGTCTACATATATTTTCTATACATGTGCATGCGAAATACTCTAAACTTATATTTTATTATAAAACTAGGTTTGTGTGGAAATTATAGAAAATCACTCATGTTGGACAAGCTTGTAGGTGTAGAATTGTCTTGCACAAGATCGATTTTGTGTTGTGACAGTGATTCTTGATATTCTAAAATTTAATTTCAAATATGGGCTTAAGATGATTACATTTAATTAGCTATTATAAGCTAACTTAGTGTGAAATTAATTTGATTTGTGTGTCAAGATGTACTTATGAACATGTCCTAATTCATTTCAAACCACCTTAAGAACCTCATGAACATTCATATTAGAACATTATATGTTTGTGTGTTGTCTTCAATCCTTTTTACTAAACTATTAAATTGATGAATAAAAATTTGACAAAAAAATTATTCCTAAACTAACTCTTAATAAAGATTAAAATCATAAAAAAAAAAACATATTATAATCATTAATTTTTTCAATTTAAATTCATTACAATAATCAATATCTACATATAAAAATTAAATTTGCAGAAAAAACAAAAATAGAAAACAAGTCAACAACTTGCCAACTTAAATTTGTTAATCTAACCACACTTATTAATTGTATTATTTAATGTGATTTTTTATTATAAAGATTCGACTATCTCTTCGCAGCTTGCAACATTTTCTTTACCCTTCTTGCTTGTCCATCCGTATCCCATCGTCTTTTAGGTGTTCAAGTTAAAGAATATATTAAAGTGTATACGAAGGTCACAAGAAAAGCAGTGATTGAAGTAAAGAATAACCCCCATCATTGCT
Organism: Sequoiadendron giganteum; assembly: GCA_007115665.2. Lineage (NCBI taxonomy): Eukaryota > Viridiplantae > Streptophyta > Pinopsida > Cupressales > Cupressaceae > Sequoiadendron > Sequoiadendron giganteum. The sequence continues at coordinate 50,875,559 of CM021100.1, read as the reverse complement.
TTCTTCAATATGAAGTTAAAAAAGAATAGCTTCCACCTCCACGTTGCCTGAGAAATTGCTGCTATAAATGGCTAGTTTGTAAATGATTATACTCAGATGAAATTCAAGTTTATTAAGTCTGTGTTGTTTTTGGTGTGCTTAGCAACTGTTTTTTTCTCAAATATTTTGGCGATATTAGTTTGTCTGCATAGAAGTTTCAAAGAGAAATTTTAGGTTCACTAGGTTCACTTTCATTTTTTAAAATGGCATCTGGAATTGGAGAAGCTGTTGTCGGAAAAATTTGTGAGATGGTCATTGAGATGGCCGTTCATAAATTAACTCAAGAAGCAAGTCTGGTGGTGAATTTCAGAGAAGACTTGATATGGTTAAACAAGGAACTCACATGTGTAAGGGGTTTTCTGCAACATGCTGCTCAACATCCTCAACGGAATATGGCTGTAAAACAATGGTTGGAGAACATTGGCAATATTGCCTTGCGCAGAGGACATATTTGAGGAATGTGCTATGTATGAAAGGAATGCTCAATCGTGTGGGTTGAGATTTAATCATTGGGCATTTCAGTACAAGATGGGGCGGAAAATTAAAGACATCAAGGAGCGCACCAGATCTATCATGGAAGAGGCTAACCGACTGCAGCTAGTTCGTGCAGTTTTATTAGAAGGTGAAGCGTCACCGAGTACATCTCAAAGTGTAGAGTGGAAGAGATCTAATCTTCTGCCCAGTGATTCACACCCAGTGGGAATACAGTCCAAAGTTGATTACATGCTCAGCTTGTTGGACAACCCAGCCTTTCCAGTTATTGCGGTTGTTGGGATGGGGGGCATGGGCAAGACCTATCTTGTTCAGCATCTTTACAACATCACAAAAGAAAGGTATGAGAAATCTATATGGCTTTCAGTCTCTCAGTCCTATTCTATTTCCAGTTTACAAAAGGATTTAGCCTTTCACTTAGATTTAAGTGATATTAAGGATGGTAAAGTAAGTGAGCAGCTAGCAGCACAGTTAATTCATGAAAAGTTGCAAGGGAAAAGATGTCTTGTGGTGTTAGATGATGTGTGGAGGGTAAGAAGAGAAGATGATTTATTATCTAAGCTTGGCCTGCCAACTGGTAGGGATAATCCGTGCAAAATTGTGCTTACCACAAGAAGTAGGGATATTTGTAGAAATTTGGATGCTGAAATGTACGATATCCAATATTTGTTAGAGGAAGAGAGTTGGAGTTTGTTTTCTTTCTATGCATTTAGAGGCAATAGAGAGAAATGCCAGCAGCTGGAAGAGGTGGGCCATGAGATTGTAAAGCAATGTGGAAATTTGCCACTCGCCATTAAAACAATAGCAGCATCTCTGGCCAACACCTCAATCCCTTGGGAGTCCAAGCTCCGTCAGCTTAAAGGGGCTGTTACTGCAAATGATGGCCCTGATCCCATCCTACCCGTTTTGAGATTGAGTTATGACTCTTTGCCTGCACGTCTTAAAGCGTGCTTTGCTTATCTTTCTTTCTTTCCTGAGGATGAGGAGATAGAGTGTGAATATTTGATATATCTATGGATAGGAGAAGGATTCGTGCCAACAGGAGAGGAGCAGTGGGATATGGCCTGGGATTGTTTATATCAACTTGCCAATCTGTGTCTGCTTGAACTATGGGAAGGGTCCAACGGTTTTATACTAACCAAATATTGCAAACTTCATGATCTGCTGCATGACTTGGCCATACAAATATCTAGAGAAAATATATGTGCCTTTACTATTGAGGAAGCCTCTACACATAAAAGTGCTGGCACTGGCTCGTGTCGGATTTTACTGGCCAAGAAGGATATTCGCATTCAAGTCATCTCCAAGAACTGTCTTGTTTGTCTCCGTACACTCTCGCTGTCTCAGATTGAGGGGATCGGAGGAATTCCGACAAAATGGTTTACCGCTATGAGAGGGCTGCGGGTTCTCGATTTGAACCACGCAAGCATATCTACATTGCCTGGAAGCGTTGGAAAGCTGAAACTTCTTAAAGTCTTGAATGTAATGCAGACAAATATAAGGGAGGTACCGGAGTGTGTGAGACATCTGAAAAGTCTCTTGTTTCTTGCTATGCCTGTGCGGAGGTGCCCAGTATGGATAAGTGAACTTCAATCTCTTCAGCATTTAGAATGCCATCGGTTTTCTTCTCAGCAAATGCCAAAGGGAATATCAAAGCTGGCTTCTTTGAGAACACTGCGATTAGGATGGTTGGAACTCTCCACTAAAGAGGACAATTTCATGAGGCTAGAGGATATAGCCAATATGATTGAGCTTCAGGAACTAAAGTTAGTTATTCAGAATGACATGGAGTTGAAAAAAATTGAAGAAGGGATCCTTGCGCAGCTAGTGAAGATGCGCTCTCTGGGAGTCTTGAGTGTCATTGGTGGTCGAAGGGAGCTTCCACAGTTTTCGGAGAAAATGACAGCAATGAAACATCTGGAATGTCTTAGACTAGTGAATTTTGCAATGCCAAGTTGGATATGTGCTTTCTCAAATCTGAGAGAATTGGCGTTAGTAAGCTGTAATTGCAGTAATTTTCCGGAGTTGCAAAGAATGCCCAATCTTGTCCTCTTGTTATTGGGTTGGGAAAACAGGTGCAGAGAATTGCCAAAGGCGTTTGGAGAGCCTGGAGGGTTTCCACGCCTCCGCTTCCTCACAATATATGAATACAGTGAATTAGAGGAGTTACCAGAATTGCAGGAGGGAGCGATGGCATGCCTTGAGGTGTTCTATCTATTGAAATGTTATAAAGTGAAGACAGCGGGAGAGGGATTGGAGCACTTGAAAAGGCTGAGGGAGTTCAATTATTTCAATTCGGGTGACGATGAATTAAGGGAAACGTTCAAGAAAGGTGGGGAATATCAGAATAAAATCAAAGCCGATAATCCCCACCTAAATATTGTTGAGAAATATGTCTCAACCTTGCAAGCCTTTTTCAGGAAAATTATAGAATTTGTTTGTGGCAGTTTTCCACATGTTTATGCATTGGAAAAAGGTGTATGAGTTGTTAAAAGGTGCCTTGTCCTTAGTAGAATATAGGAGGGTCATTTTTAGAGCATAGTTAATTTGTTTTATGTCTTTTATGGGGGTCTAAACTAGAGGACAAAATTATGGACGGGATTACTATTTTAACCTGGTTGTTTTTCCATCTTGGAAATGTAAATGTCAAAAATAGGTAACATGTGGCATGGTTGTTTAGCCTATGGTTTTGTAAAACCACAAATGGTTTCCAGGTTGTAAATCACTATATAAGGAGGGCTTGGGGAGGAGTTTACATAATAGAGTTTTGTTTGCAAGGCTGGGTGCTAGAAGGATGCTAGTGATATCTCTCCAAGTGTGAGTTGAGGTGATGCTCTTGTAAGAACTTGCATTGCAAGTGTATTGTAATCTTCTTTGATTTGATAATACATTATGCAGGTTTTAGAGGGTGGGGTTTTTCTCCCGTAAGGGTTTTCCCCACGATAATCATTGTCTTATGTGTTCATTGTTTCATTTATACTCTTGAATGTGTTTCTTTGAATCGTTGTAACACTTTATATTAAAATTTGCATAATCGTTCTCTCAAGATTAGCGTAGGAAGCGATTCCGTACACCTTTGCTTCCTTACAAGTGGTATCAGAGCCTGGCCAGTTTTGGTTCTGTTTGTTGGGTACAGGGTTTTTTGAGCTAATCAAGGTTTGAGTGGGAGCTTGTGCAAAGTATTTCATTTTTTGTATTGCAGGATCGCAAAGATGGCAAGCATGTCGGGGAGGATTGATGTAGAAAAGTTTTCTGGCACAAACTTTGAGATGTGGAAGCTGAAGATGGAAGATCTGTTGATTGATCGGGATCTATGGGATGCGGTGGATGAGAATAACCTAAGGCCTACAGATCCGACTTTAGCTGCACAATATGATGTGATGGACAGAAAAGCTAAAGGTCTCATAAGATTGTGTCTTGCAGACTCAATTCTGATTAATGTGCATGAAGAGTCTACCGCGAAGAAGCTTTGGAAGAAGCTAAGTGAGATCTATCAAGCGAAATCACTTGTTAACAAGATTTTCTTGAGGAAGAAATTGTATTCCTTGAGAATGGAAGAAGGTGGACGAATTCCTGAGCATCTGGAAAGTTTCAATATGTTGGTGACTCAGTTGACCTCAGTTGGGGTAGCGATGGATGAAGAAGAAAGGTGCCAAATCCTACTATGTTCATTGCCAGATTCATGGGACAACCTTGTCATGGCCATAGGGAGCACTTCTATTGTCTTGAAGATGGAGGATGTTGTTGGTTCTCTACTTTCTGAGGAGATGAGAAGGAAGGTCTCTCTGAATGCTAAAGAGGCTTTGAGTGTTCAAGGAAGACCAAAGGAAAGAGGCAAGAACGAAAAGCAGCATGGCCGTTCTAAGTCCAAGAATAAGGGGAGATCAAAATCCCCTGGTAAGTCCAAGGTGATATGTTGGAATTATGGTAAATCCGGACACTTCTGAAAGGATTGCAAAGAGGAAAAGAAGAAGAAGAAAAAGAAGCAAGATTCTGATTCTGAGTTCGAGAAGGAAGATGGAGACGCTTTTATCGCAGCCTTGACCACTCATGTAGGTGATAATGCATGGTTAATAGACTCAGGTGCATCTTTCCACATGACTCCTAATAGAAACTGGTTTAGTAAGTATGAAAATTTTGATGGTGGTAAGGTGTATTTGGGTGATAACTCTATTCTTGATATTGTTGGCCGTGGAAGTATTAGTGTAAAATTTTCTGATGGTAGAATTAGAAGATTTGATGGTGTCTTGCATATCCCGGGACTAGCAAGAAATTTGTTATCTGTTAGTAAACTAATAGATGCGGGTGTGCATGTACAGTTCTCTGAAGCAGGTGTGAAAATGGTAAGAGGTGCTATGGTAATAGCAAGAGGAAGCAGATTGGGTACACTGTACCAGCTTGATGCATGCATGGTTGAGTGCAATAGTACTTCTGATAAGATTGTGAAAAAGACTACTCTGTTGGAAAAGGAGAGGTTTTCTCTTTCAACAAATGGTCGTGGTTTTTGGGTACCTAAGGGTGCTCTGTCTACCGAATCAAAGTTTCCTGCAGAGAAGACCATGTTATGGCACCAAAGACTTGGCCACATAGGTGAGAAGGGTCTACGGACCTTGAAAAATAAGAATCTTGTTGATGGGTTAAATGATTGCAATCTTGAATTTGATTTTTGTGAGCATTGTATTTATGGAAAACAAAACCGCATTCAGTTTTACTCCAGTTCTCATAAGTCTTCATGTATATTGGATCTGATCCATTCAGATGTATTTGGTCTAGTTGATGTTCCTTCTATTGGTAAATCAGTTTATTATGTCTCTTTCATTGATGATTTCAGTAGAAGAACATGGGTTTATTTTCTTAGGAGTAAAGCTGAAGTTTTCAGTCGTTTCAAAGAATTTAAAGCAATGGTAGAGTTGTAGACTGGAAAGAAAATAAAATGTTTGAGAACTGATAATGGCGGTGAATATTGCTCTAATGATTTTGATACATTTTGTAAAGATTGTGGTATTAAAAGACAGAAGACAACTCCGTATTCTCCACAACAGAATGGAGTTGCAGAAAGAATGAACAGGACCCTGATGGAGAAGGCTAGGAGTATGTTGAGTGGTGCTGGACTAGAACAAAAGTTCTGGGCTGAAGCTGTAGCCACTGCCTGCTACCTGATAAACAGGTCTCCTACATCAGCTCTTGTTGATAAAACGCCAATGGAAGCGTGGTCGGGCCACAAGCCTTCACTTAGACATCTGAGAGTTTTTGGTTGTGAGGCATATGCTCATGTGCCAAAGGAGAAGCAGACAAAATTGGATAACAAAGCTGTTAAATGTATTTTCATCGGATACAGTTATGGTGTGAAAGGATACAAGCTTTGGGATCCTGTTGCACAAAAGGTATTTTATTCTAGAAGTGTTATTTTTAGAGAAACTAAGCCTTCTTTTGTTACAGCGCAGCCAAAACAAATAGAAGAAAAGGAAGATGTGATTCAACTACCTGCTACACCAGAGAAAGTTGAATCGAGGCCCTTAGAAAGACAAAAAGTCGAGGAGAGCTCTACGAGTTCCGAATCATCAGAGGAAGAAGAGGTACCTGAACCTGAACCTGATAATGAACCAGATCTTGCTCGAAGGTCTACTAGACAAAGGAAACCACCTGAAAGGTATGGGTATTCTCATGATGATTGGAGGTGTATATTTGCTTTGAATGCTAACATTGATGAACCAAGATCTGTAGAAGAGGCTCTTGGTATGAATGATTCAGAGTCCTAGAAAATAGCCATGGATGAAGAGATGGCAGCTCTTAAGAGGAATGATACATGGGACCTTCTACCATTGCCTGAAGGACGGAAACCTGTTGGTTGTAAATGGGTGCTCAAAAAAAAGATGGGTTCAGATGGAAGCATTGAGAAGTACAAAGCGTGATTGGTTGCTAAGGGTTACTCCCAGGTTGAGGGGGTAGATTATGGTGAGATTTTTTCTCCTATAGCCAAAATGACATCCATTCATTTCTTGCTTTCTATTGTAGCAGCTTATGATCTAGAGATCGAGCAAATGGATGTGAAAACAACTTTCCTTCATGGAGACTTGGAGGAAGAAATTTATATGACACAGCCAGAGCACTATGTGGTAAAAGGTAAAAGTCATTTGGTCTGTAAGTTGAAGAAATCCTTGTATGGTTTGAAACAAAGTCCTAGGATGTGGTACCAGAAGTTTGATACATATGTGTTGAGTTTGGGATTTGTGCGATCTAAATCTAATCATTGTATATATTTCAAATCTGATGGTGATCGTTTCCTGGTTATTGCCTTGTATGTCGATGACATATTATTTATTGGCAAAGGAAAAGGTTTGATTGCAGAATTAAAATCTCAACTCTCAGCGAAGTTTGAAATGAAAGATCTTGGTGCAGCAACGTACATTCTGGGAATGGAGATTGTAAGAGATAGACAAAACAGAAAGCTTTGGCTAGGCCAGAGTAAGTATGTTGGTACTATTTTGAAAAGATTCAATATGCAGGATTCTAGACCATTGAGTGTTCCTGTTACGATGGGAACAAAGCTTTCTATTTCACAGTGTCCTACATCCCCATTGGAGATGGAAGAGATGAGTCGAGTACCATACCAGAGTGCTGTTGGAAGTTTGATGTATGCTATGGTTTGTACAAGACCAGACATTGCCCAAGCAGTGGGAGTACTTTCTCGTTACATGTCTAATCCAGGAAGAGCACATTGGGATGCAATTAAAAGAGTTTTCAGATACTTGCGGGGTACCTTAGAGTACTCTATATGTTTTCATGGAATATGAAACAAGCATTCCTTGGATATTCGAGGCTATGTGGATTCAGACTGGGCTGGTGATGTTGATAGAAGAAGATCCACCAGTGCATATGTGTTTACATTATTTGGTGGTGCAATTAGTTGGATGAGCAAGTGACAGGCTGTGGTTGCCTTGTCCACTACAAAGACAGAGTATATGGCATCTACTCATGCCTGTAAGGAAGCCATTTGGCTTAAGAGATTGTATTCAGATCTAGAGTTCAAACAGGGTGCAGTGACAATTTATAGTGACAGTCAAAGTGCAATCTGCCTAGCGAAGAACCCGACTTTTCATGCCAGGACCAAACACATTGATGTACAATATCATTTTGTGAGAGATATGGTTGAGGATGGCAAGGTGAAGTTGGAGAAGGTAGACACTTTGGTGAATGTTGCTGATGCATTAACTAAACCTGTGAGCACAGAGAAGTTCAGATGGTGTTCAGAGTCTATGGGCCTTTCGGCCCCTAGCAATTAAGTCCATGATATTTTGGATCCCCTAACTCTTGCAAGGTGTTCGACAAGTGGGAGATTGTTGAGAAATATGTCTCAACCTTGCAAGCCTTTTCCAGGAAAATTACAGAATTTGTTTGTGGCAGTTTTCCACATGTTTATGCATTGGAAAAAGGTGTATGAGTTGTTAAAAGGTGCCTTGTCCTTAGTAGAATATAGGAGGGCCATTTTTAGAGCATAGTTAATTTGTTTTATGTCTTTTATGGGGGTCTAAACTAGAGGACAAAATTATGGACGGGATTACTATTTTAACCTGGTTGTTTTTCCATCTTGGAAATGTAAATGTCAAAAATAGGTAACATGTGGCATGGTTGTTTTTCCCATGGTTTTGTAAAACCACAAATGGTTTCCAGGTTGTAAATCACTATATAAGGAGGGCTTGGGGAGGAGTTTACATAATAGAGTTTTGTTTGCAAGGCTGGGTGCTAGAAGGATGCTAGTGATATCTCTCCAAGTTTGAGTTGAGGTGATGCTCTTGTAAGAACTTGCATTGCAAGTGTATTGTAATCTTCTTTGATTTGATAATACATTATGCAGGTTTTAGAGGGTGGGGTTTTTCTCCCATAAGGGTTTTCCCCACGATAATCATTGTCTTATGTGTTCATTGTTTCATTTATACTCTTGAATGTGTTTCTTTGAATCGTTGTAATACTTTATATTGAAATTTGCATAATCGTTCTCTCAAGATTAGCGTAGGAAGCGATTCCGCACACTTTTGCTTCCTTACAAATATTACGAACGATTGTCCTTCAAATTTGTTGTCACTTCAGGGGTGGGCGTGCGGGTGGGCGTGGGGGTCGGGGTGCGGGTGGGGATGTGGATGGAGTGAGGGTGATGGTGGGGGTGGCGGGACCGCAGGGCTATATCATTTTATCACTCCTCGGCACATATTGGGTCCTAGGCATATATTGGGTCTTTAAATATGTAACATGTTATTGTTAATGATATTTGCATATAATAATTATTATATGAGTATAAATACATATAATTGAAAGTAATATTTATAATGTTTATTTGTACATCATTTTGGTCAATACATTACAAGTTCTAATAAATAATTATATAATTGAACTTTATAGTCAATATGTTGAGATGAGAAGTCTATAACATTTACAAATATTCATTGTGCTTGTTGAAGATGTTGCATTGATTCTACTTGTTGAAGATTAGAAATCAAGCACTTTTGAAGAGAATAAAAATCATTTCAGATTCAATTTTGTTTCTCTATTAGATATGTACAATTCATTGCTTCCTTCAAAAATTGTATGAAGGTGGTTATGGAGAGATTGTTTCTGTTTAATAATAGTAGTAATATATTTTTTAAATGTCCAGTAGAGAAAAAAATATTAGAAATGAATACTCTATTATATATTAAATATTATTGTATTAATTAATAGTTAATACATGATTATATATATCATAAATACATAATAATAATCATATTAGTAGTAATTATATATACTATATATATTTATATAATTATAATTATATATTATTTATACATAATGAATTTAATATATATTTTATTAATATATAATATTAATATTAATATATTTTATAATACGATTATTATTATATTATATAATATTAATTAATTTATATATAGTATAGATATATAACATATACTAACAATAATATATTAATTATGTATTAGGGAAGAATTTTCAGTTTAATTTGCATATAGCATAAAATTAAATCTCAATCAACAATGAAAAATGATGAAAGCAAGAAATATGAAAATATTGAAACATCACTTGGTCTTCATGCCTCCATTGAATGACCTCCATTGGCCTTCTCCATCTTGCTACAAATTGTATAATTGCCCCCATATTTGAAGTGCAACTATCACCTATGTCTTAGACAAGCAAAATATTGAAGCAATGAGTGCTCAAGTATTCAAGTTCTCAAGCATGCTGAAAATAACTCTATGTGTAAAATGTCTTGAGAGAGTTCCTTTTAAAGAATTTCAAATTGAGAATGGATGATTAGGATTAGAAGTTGGTAAATCCCTAAGATCAACGGCTAGTCCATTCAATGGGATAAGTAGCATTAGGGTTAGGGAAACATTAGGTCAAAGTAAGGGAAAATTTTGAAATGAAGGGTTGAGATTTAATTAATGGTGGAGAAAAAGAGGTAGTTGGAATAATAGAAATTATTTCATTTATGGAGGAAGATTGAATTTTTAGAAAATAATGGTTTAATGTCATAAATGGGAATAAGATAGAAGGAAATAAATAATTAAAGGATAAATGGTAATGTTAGTAAATGGTACTTAGGAACAAGTGGTAATTTTAATTTTTTATTTGTGGGATGGAAAGTGGGTTGAATGAATAAGTTTATTTAATTGAAGGATAAATGATAACGTTAGTAAATGGTACTTAGGAATAAGGATTGATTAGTGAAATATTTAAAGAAATAAATGTAATTCATTTATTTAAATAATCATGGAGGAATAGTTAGAAATTATTATGACATTAGGACATAATCAAATGGTTTGATTATGTGAGGAGGATGTTTGACATTAAAAAATATAGTTCAGAGGACTAGGTCATTTTTATGTGTCTACATTTTTTCCCTCTTTGACATAATGCAGTTTATCGTGTTGTGTAAAAAAAAAAGCCAAAAATATGCCCTAGTGTGAAATTAGGGAGAGAAAGGATGACAAGGAGATAGTGGTATGCCCCCTCGAGAGGATAGGTGAGTTCAAAAAATATGAGTGTGCACTTGAAATGGATGAGAAGGCTAGAGGATGAAGGAATAAAAGAAAGGTTAGTGCAGAAGACATGGATGTTAGGACGAAAAATGAATACTTCATGTGGATGCCTTTTCTGTACTTGCTTAAAAACAAACATTAGTATTGTTAGTAAAATTAAGCAAAACAAATAGAGCATCCCTATGAAATATTTAATCATGCTAAATATGCCAATAAGATAAATAGAACCAAAGAGATTAAATGCAAACACATAAAAATATGATCAAACCCTATCCCATTGTGGGAGTGGTGCTCCTTTGATGTGGAAAGGATGTCATTTCCCACCCCCTTGGTAAACTCAAAATGATATCGATGCCAAGATGCAAGTGATGATAATGAAAATGTTTGAGATTGTAGATGATTTTGAAGGAAGAATGCCTTGCATTTATAGATTAAGGAGTTGAAGATTGAAGGATTTGGATGAATGTGGGACAAAAGACCAACCAATGAGAGAAGCCCACTTGTCCACATGTGATTGGATGAGGCATGAACATATTTTGGAGATTGTGTAAGTAAATGAAGTTAGGTGGATTTGAAATTTGAAAAATAACTTTAAATGCATATAGTTGAGAGATTTCGGGGGGAAATTTGTTTAGACAAGAAAGTCAAACAAATGGAGTTAATGAGGAAATAGTCCTTGGGAATATGCCTTGTGAGGGAAAATAGGGATAATTAGATAATTAGTTAAAATGAATTTCATGTGCAAGTGGGTGGGTTAGTCAAGAGTTTAGGTTTGACCCAGGTTGAGTCAAAACCTAGAGGATGAGTGATTATGATTAGAGGTTAATTAATTTAGATTAATTAACTTGGAGAATTTTTAGGAAATTATGATATTTGATTTAAATCATTTTGATTTATTGAATCAAATAAGAAGACCTTAAGGACTTAATTAAGTAATTTGATTTATTTAATCAAGTATAATGAATATTCTAGTGAATTAATCAAATAAATTGAAATAGAGGAAACATTGTTAATTGAGTGGGATTATATGCATTGTGTTAGTTGATTATTTTCAGTGTCTACACTTCAATATCTTGCCAAATAACATAATAGGAATTGCATAATCATCAATGGGTGGTAAAATGTGACAAATGGACAACAAACACCATGATATGACATAGACCATGGTGTGCAAGGTCATCCACTTGTGAAAAATAGACAGTCCCAGACAAGGAATGTCCAAACTCATACTAAGGGCTAAGTTGCCCCAGTCTTTTTGTCAAGAACGTCAAAGACAACAATCAAGGAAAATTCGATCATGAGACATCATCATACCTCTAAATCCTTCATGGGACATCCTCGAGGTACCTAGTAACATGACCAAGAGACAATGTTGATGGTGTTTTCTACACATCAACAACTCAGACATAATGTGTTATCCTATCTCTCTTGAAAGGTAAATCATTATGGGAAAAGAGATAACCCCAAGGTCTCTAATGTCAGGTCTTGACAATGCAACAAAACAACTCAGAGATAATGTGAAAATGCTGGTAATCACAAAGGGACCTTACTATAAGAAAATACTAGAGTTTGAATTTATCAAATCTAAACAATGAATTGATACTTGAAATCTTCGATTGAACCCAGATAATAAAATAAATAGCAAAAGATAAGAGTTTAAGAGATAACTCTAATACTAATTCTAACCCTAAGATTGATAATGCCAACAGATAAAGTGCTCAAAATGGGTCGATCCCTCATAAACTATTTTTTGTTTAATCCAGATAAATCTACAATTTTCATAGAAATAGTGCAATCTTCTAAGGTATTTAAAGATTTTCAAATCGTAAAAATTTATTCAAAACAATAATATTGGATATGAACAAACATTTATAATTGAACTAAGCACATTTTAAAGCCAAGGCTAACTTTGCAAAGTAGCTAACAATCAGCTAACTGCAAAAAGTATGGACTAGAGATCACTGCAAACATTCCAAGCATAAAACCCTAAGCATCACCAAACTATTTAACTATGAACTCAAGAAATTTTAAAGATAGAACAACAAGAACCATGCTAGATAAAACTTGACACAAGAAAGATACCAAATCACAATATCCCTTCTTATATTAGGTTATCCAAAATGACAACAATTCCAGCCTTCTATTATAATACTTGCTTGAACACAAACCCTAATTTGCTCAAATATCAAATCTATATTCTACTTCTCTATGCATATCATGTGTCACCTATATTTTGAAATGAAGCAACATGTCCAATTTATAGAGAATCCCTAAGATAGGTTAGCTCAAAATAAGAGTTTACAATAAAAACATGTCACACAAGTGGTCGGCCTCAAAATATATTCGAATATCATATGAAATGTGCAATTTGCACCAATTTCATCCAAGTCGACCTAGGGTCACAAAAAGGTCGGCCCAATGTATGTGGATAATGGGAAGCACAAACTTTGATGTAGCTTCATATAATTATTTTCCACTCTTGTCCTTAGATTGATCTTCTTCACCATGCACGGCTAGCAGCACCCTATCCAACTCAGCAATAGGTGGTATAGGAAACACCCTAACTCTTCTCTTAAGAGACTTAATGTCATCTCTTGCTTGCCTTACTGTACCATCCCAATCAGCCCTATTAGTTGAATATCTATCAATAACTACAATGTAAGTTGCAACATCATCTAGCTGATGTTCAGTGACTGGACCTTCACTGACTAGAGAATAAACATATCTCTACCATTTCCTAAGTTGCTCTAGATTTAGATGTTTCGAAGAAAACTTCTTCCTTCCTGACATGATTTCAAAGAAGGAGATTCAGTTCTCATGAATACCCATCAGAGTGTCCTCAATCTACCTCCCTTGTTTATGAATCTTTTTCAAGGCCTTTTGCCTCATCTGCAAGATCTCGAACCATTCCCAAGGCTTAGAAACCCTTGGGAAAGGAAGAATCACACTCTTTACCAATTTATCTTTGGTGAACTCCATGATTGTCTTTGTTTTCTACAGTAGGAGATCAGTATCCTCCTTGTCTTGAGCAAGCACAATTTTCAACCAATCTACTAACCTCATGGCATCTCCTCCAGTCGACAAGATATCCCTGATGGAAACATCTCCTTTGTTTTGAACCCCTTGCAACCAGGAAACTATGGCAAGTGTAGTACCTTTCATCTTCTCAAGCTCAAATATTGTTTCTTGAGGCAAGAAACCCATAGTATAGGAGGAAGAGCTAATGGATTGCAAGGGTTTCATCAACTCCTGCAAGTACTTCTTCAATTTCTCATTCTCTCTCTCCAATTCATGCCTGGTTTGTACAACCCTCTTCAACCTACCCACTATTATAGCACTGGAGCCTTCATACTCCTCAATATATTGTTCCATAGAAGCATGTCCCAAGTTAATAGTATGCACATGATAATCCTTAACAGTCACATTATCTCTATCTTTATCTAGACCAGGGATAGCAATGTGAGCCACTCTGTTGCCTAACCCATCTCTCTCAATTTGGGACACAACCCTAGCCTTCTTCTTAGTCTTTCTTTTTTTAAAATTGGCCATTAGGTAATCCCAATTAGGAGGAGCATCTTCTACTATTACCTACTTACTCCTTAATTCTTTATCCAACCAACCTAGAATAGTGGACTCGGTTGGCACTGTATCTTCCCTATCCTACTCCTGCTGGACACTTGGTGGATCCTTCTCCACACTCAGCACACTAGGGATATTCCTAATTGTATCTTCTTTATTCAACAACTACTCTTCTACAATAACGTGTGCTGGTGAAGGGATATTCTACTGGTATCTCCTCTTGTTGAGGAGATTTGTTCAATTGCTCTTTTGTAGGTGCATCTACATAGGTTACCAAAGGGGACTGGATCACCTTGTCAATTTCTGCCTCTACACTATAGAGGTCTCCTTCCTGAAATTCCTTCTCACCCAAGTCCTTAGGATCTTCATCCTTCCTTGGTTCTTCTTGTACACTATCAGTATCCTAAGGAAGGGAAATGCTTTCCTGTTCAACAATAGGAGCAGTTACTAGCACATCCTCCTTCATTGCAACATCCTTTGGGGAAGGATTCCTTGACCTCCTCATATATACTTGTATTCTTTCCCCTGAACTCCCTACCTCCACCACAGGTGACTCAACTTCCTTATTAGTTTTAGGAGCTTCCTCCTATTTTTGTGATAGCCTCACAAGCCTTCATCTCTTTTTCAATGGATGAGTAACATCTACCTCTTCCTCCTCTTCTTTATCTCTTTCAGCTTCTCTCCTCGAGACATGTCTTCTCTTTTTGGCAATAGGCTTTCTTTGTTTACCTACCTCTGCCACCTTCTCAATTTGAACATCTCTAACCTAAATCTTGAAATGGGAATCCACCTTTTCCTTACCCTTAGGATCCTGTTCATGTGATTCCTCGAAAGCAGAATGAGACTCCAAGTCTCCCATAAAATTATAAGTACACTTGATACCTTCACTTTTCAACTCCAGAATCTTATGCTTCAACCAAATTTTGGTGTACTTGATCATAGGAGTCATGATTTGATCTAATTCTATTTTCTCTTCTTCCAACCAGTCAACCTCTCCAACTAGTTTGTCTTTCACGACCTAAAAAATATGACCTTGAATTACATTTCCATCTTCTTCTACTTGGTCATGGATGGCCTTTACGTTGTATAATATTACTAAATCCACTGGCAACCTAGAGAATTTCCTCTTCCTGACCTCAAATTCATCACCAAGGTTAGCCCAATAATCTTCAATATTGGCCTTATAGGTGTACTCCCTACTGGCCTTCTTTTGTGCCTCACCAGTGATGTCAAACCTTGCTCTCTTAGAATGAAAAGAGAGGCGAAAAGTACTCATATCCTCCTCAGAAGCATGAGAAGATTGGATAGAAGGAAAAACCTCATCCATTCCTATCATCAAGGGAAAGTCATTCCCAAATCCTATTTTATGCTTGTCTCCTTTCACAATCACATCAAAGTCACAAATCTTCCTAGTGACTTCCAACAATAGAATATGATCAGTGGGTACCTTGGGAGTCTGTATAATGGAGCCCTTTGACAACCATCAATCCTAATGTAGGAGAAAGTAGGGAACTAGATAAACCATGCCCCATACCTCCTTATCAACTTGTTAGCCTTGTCAGAAATCCTTACATGCTCTGCACCCTACAACAACCTGGTAATATACATTGTGAAGGTATCATTCACCCTTCTATAGCTTCCTCCTGTTAGGTGCAGCTATGGATATACCTCATATATTGCATCTTGTCCAAATTTTCCTCTAGTGCTCAACCCCTTATATGTGTGAAATCTTTCCAATGCATACACTAGTAGGAGGTCATGGTAAAAGTCTTGGTTTGCAAGACATTACACAACTGTTCATGGATCGTTGCATTTATGGCACCTGGCCAGTGGTAATTAACACCTTGTTCCATCCTAGCAATGATACTAAACATCCAACCCTCAAATAATCCTACACTTCTTAGTCCTACCAACCTATTGAGGAGAGTGATGACATTGTAGTACTCCCTTTTGAACTTGAGTTTGAATAGCTGTTTGGGCAACTTGGAGAAGTGGGAATTGGGTTTCTCCAACCAAGAATTGATCACCTAGTGGAATTTGACCACATTTTCATCATAATACTTCCTTGTTGTATCCATATCAAAGGCCACCACACATGGCTTGTCAAGTATATCAAAGGTCCGGGCAATGGATATAGGATTGAAATTGGCCACAATCCTCCCCTGAAGACCAACTTTTCTTTGTGTCCCTCTATCATAATTCCTGGCACACTTAAGCACCAACTCATAGCACTGCACAGTGGAAGGGAAACCTGCTACATGTGCCAATCCGAACTCTAGAGTTCTCCTAGCCAACAAAGGAAGGCTATGTGTTGCCATTTCAGCATTGAATTCCTCATAATCCCACATACCCACATTGGTATCGGTGATTCCTGACCAAATAGAAGTCAACTTGCTATTAGGAATCTTACTCCTTATGTCCAATTTTACCTTTTCTGCATCAGAGACAACATAAATTTTTGCACTTGGATCTGTTGCCTTTCCCTTGCCATGACCAGTAACATCTTGTCCTGATCCTACCTATAAACAAGTAAATATAGCCAAAGTGAGATCCAAAAGAAACAACAAATGCAAGAAACCCATATCTCAAAGTCCGGGTTTTAGCCCCCCTTGTTGAATCCAGACTGGAGAGGAATTCTCAAGAAATCCAGACCAAGCAGAATCCAACGAGGCAAACATAAAAAAACCCCTTAATATCACTCAATTAATCAGCATAATAAAGGAATAACCTTAGAACTACTTAGCATAAGTTCATTTGATCATTTTAATACATTATCAATAAACAAATTCCTCATACAATCATCATATTCTTCATTTCCACAATACCCCGAAAGAATTCGTTAGAGACAGAAATCCCCAAAAACAGTAATAGTTCCAATTGATCTGGGAAAATGAAGAAGGCACGGAACATCCGAGAAAATCCGGTGGACGCGGATTTTAGCGAGAATAAGATAAATTACCATCAAAGCACGAATTCGATAGAATGACCTAACCACAGACACTGGGAAAAATCCGAAGGAAGTGGATTTTTGTGAGGCAAACAAAATTTCTGCTCAAGTGGCAAAAGAGAAGGAATGGAGGAAATCGGGGAAATTCGGAGAAAGCAGAATTCTGCGAAGATGCCGAAAACCTGAACTTACCCACGTACCCCTTGTCTTTATCAAAATGGATCAAATGAGCACATACATGGGACCTGCACCTTGACAACAACTTGACCTAGATGCCCAATGGATCAATCATGAATTCAAACCTCACCTCTCAACAATCTGAGAGGATTGGCTATGCGCTAGGTCGAGAAACCCTAAAGACCCCGTCATGGGAGCACGAAAAAAACCAGGCATGACCCACTTCCAAACATAGATAGGGAATTTGGGATAAATGCAAACAAGCCCCGAGACCAACAATAAAAGACCAGCCCAAAATAAATGTTCAATGATCAACCGGGTAGACTGGCAAAACAATAAAAAACCCCAAAAAAACCCCCCGCCATGGCACATACATAGGAAAATGGCGAAGAAATGAATGAAAAGAAAGCATACCAAGAAAAGTAATTGAAGACCAACAGAGGAAAGAAGCACATCCACATACCATGAGAGCAAAAGAGCTGGAACCGGTGATGCCAACAAGTAGCCCACAAACACGAGCAGAATATGAGCAATGCTCACAAAATTCAAATGTAGAACTCGAAATAGCTCCGAAATGCACAATCTAGCAACACACCTCAAGCTCCAGCACTCAAACTCGAATGAAAAGAAAATAAAAAAACTCAAATGGCCAATTACTTCCCAAAATTCAATATATCATTGCCCCAAAATCCACATAATCGCCATTTGTAGACATCCAAAAATAACATTATACATTCCGCTTTAACTAACATCATGCATTCAGTTCTTTTACTAATCAATTAAAGCAATTTATTGATTTAATCCTAAGGTTCATCAAGCTTAATTAAATAAATCAAATTATTTAATTAAGCTCATAAGGTTCTTCTTATTTGATTTAATAAATCAAACTGATTTAAAATCAAATATCAAATCCCTAAAATCCCCCAAGTTAATTAATCTAAATTTAATTAACTTTTAATCACAATTACCATTCTCTAGCTTTTGACTCAACTAGAGTCAAACCTAAACTCCTAACTAACCCACCCACTTGCATCAATAAATCAATTTAATTGATTTATTAAAAAGACTATTTTCCCTCAATAACTCTCATCTTTGACTTTTTTGGACAAAGATCATTCCCCCCAAAACCCTCAACTACATGCATTTATTTGCATTTTTCAAATTTGAATGGGCACATTGACCAAAACTTGCACAAGCTTTGGCCAATCCCATTGAGACAAGTGTCTCTATTCTATTGGAGGGGATTTAGTCCCACATTGGCTAAACTTGGCCTCTCTTCTCTCAACTCCTTCTATAAAAGCAAGGCCTTTTCTCTCATTTCTACAACAGCCACATTTGAAAGCATTTACACTATAGGCAACTTGAGTTCAAGCATCTCATTGTCTATCTCACTAAGCTTATCAAGGATGGGGAAAGGGAAACTTCCTACACAACTAAGTTGCACCAATCCACTATGGGATAGGTTTATTTCATGGTTTAGATGTTTTATCTAATTTTGTTGTTTGGTTGCATTTGAATCATGGATTATTATCTCATAGGGATAGGAATTTCTGTTATACTGTTTGTATCATATTGCTAACCATATGCAGATTTTCATGTCCTACACCTTAATGCCCTTGACAAGACAACCAAGACCGAAATGCGGAAATCCGATAGAGCAACAGACTTCGGAGAAATCTGGTCATGACATATTTCCGTGGATTTGGTCGAAAGGGCAACTGCCTCCGAGCTCCACAAGAAAACCGGGAGAATCCGGAGGAAATGGATTTTCCCGAAAATAGTGGAAAGTCCGAAATGCACTCAGATCCAAAGATTTTCAATAAAATTCACAACTAGACCACCCCAACCAGGCAAGATGATCATCAAAGCAGGTGCCCAAGCAAGCAAAATTCTAAACTAGAAAGGCCAAGACACCCAAAACACAAAGGAACAAGGGTCCCTACTTCAGTGGGGCATGTGTGCAAAAATTGCACAACAGACAATAATAAAAAGAAAAGACAAAATAGACCAACAAAGTCAACAACCATTCAATGTGTTTTCCAATATTCATTTTTCAAAGGTTGATTTCGTGATGGTTGGACAGTTTGATGATTTGATATTTTGATAGTTTTGATGGTTTGATAGTTTGACAATGTATGTTGTCAGGAAGGACACATCCTAGAAAGGCCAATGACTATTTGATGGAGCCTATCATTAGGAAAGACATATCCTGAAAACGAAAATGACATTGTCACAGAGCCTATCATCAGGAAAGACACATCTTGAAAAGGAAAATGAAGTTTTGACGGGGTCTCATTCCAAGAAGGACACATCTTGAAGAGGACCATAAAGTGACTAAGTTGAAATTATTTTGGAAATTTTACTGAGTGTGGCTTGATGATTGATTGGACTGCGATGTCTATTCCAATCCATGATTTGAATGTTGACGTTTAGATGATTGTCTTGTGTCTGAGTTTGACTTTCTGACTTATTGACGTGACAAACCCTAAAGGACTGACCTAGGTGGCCTTGGGGGCTTATCGACTGATGGCCTTGCCTATGTCATGCACTCAGAGACCTCATAGTTCAACATGACTCTTGACTTTGTTGCAATAACAAAGAATTGAAATCATGATTTTATTTTATTATGTCTAAAGGACCTAACCTAATGCATCGGGGGCACATCGTCAGATGGCTTTGCCTATATCCAGTCATAGAGGCAACGTAGTTCGACAATGACAAGGACTGTCTTGAGTGAATTTCACTTTGTTTCTAGGATTTTGAAAGTTATTTGGATCTTTTTGTATTTTTGACATGTTTTGATTTTTTTTGTATTTTTGGAGTTTTATGATGATTTTTTTTTGCCTTTTTTGAATATTTGATTTTTTTTGTCTTTTGTCAAATATTTTGATTTTTTTGTCTTTTTGGGAATATGCTAACCTCCAATGACAAGTGTAGAATCCAATAAAATCAAGTGTTAGGAAATTGCCTGCATCTAGGTCTAGGACTAACCATCAGGGATGGGATGGGAGAGGGGTTTATTATGGACAAAAGATGGAGGAGAAA
Source organism: Sequoiadendron giganteum (assembly GCA_007115665.2). Classification (NCBI taxonomy): domain Eukaryota; kingdom Viridiplantae; phylum Streptophyta; class Pinopsida; order Cupressales; family Cupressaceae; genus Sequoiadendron; species Sequoiadendron giganteum. Next base: position 50,855,249 of record CM021100.1, on the reverse strand, counting down.
GGATGCAAGACGTCAACCGCTTGAAAGTCATGATAAAGATGACCAGGCCTTGTGATGGGTGTCAAATGGGGAATGATGGGAGGTAAAAGAATTGTCAAGAATGAGGGTGGAAGACCAAGTAGAGTGATAGTAGATGATGGAGTAGAGACTGACTACGCATGGCGTCTATTTTGCCAAGTTTTCACCATAGTAATTATCCAAAGCACCACTGAAGTGGTTTTCACTATTAGACAGATTATTTCTCATTACTGTTTTCATGATTTTTTGATTTTTTTGTTGTCACCAAGATGCCTGTTTGCTAGGCTTTCATCAAGGTAATGATTTTTTATATTTTTCATTTGTTTTATATTTTTATGGTTTTAGTATGGCACTCTGAAGCTATGTATAGAATTCACACAGGTGCAAGCTGTTGATAGACTCTAAAACAGGTTCACCTTCAAGTGTGGATAATTGATAAGCACCAAAACCAAAAGATGTTGTTATGACATATGGACCTAGCCAGTTGGGCTCAAATTTGCTAGGTTTTTCATGTTCTGCTTGATTTTTTGGATTCTCCATCAACAATAAGTCACCAATGCTGAATTGTCTAATCAAAACCCTTTTGTTGTAACTACGACAAAGGAGGTTTTGATATGCATGTAGATGAGTCAAGGCCCTCTATTTGCATTCATCCAACAATTCTAACTCATGCAACCAGGATATATGATATTCCTCTTCATCAATAAGCCCTTTGATGGAGACCCGTAGGGAGGGGACTTCGACCTCAATAGGAAGGATATCCTTTTAACTCAAGACTAGGGAAAATGGAGTGGCACTCATGGGCGTGTGAATGCTCATGCAATACGCCCATAGGGCAAGGTTAAGTTGAATGTGCCAGTCACGGCCAACATCATTGATAGTCTTCTTAAGAATTTTGACGATGGTTTTATTGGATGCCTTAGCTTGGCCATTGCCTTGTGGGTAATATGGTCTGGAAAAGCGGTGTTGAATGTGGAATTTCTCACATAACTCACTGACATCCCAATTTTTGAAGGGATGACCATTGTCAGTGATGATGGTTTGAGGGACACCATACCGACATATGATGTAGTTGAGGATGAATTTGGAGATATTTTTACTAGTAATGTATGCCATAGGGATGGCTTCAACCCGTTTTATGAAGTATTCAATGGAAATGATTATGAACTTATGACCATTTGATGAGGTGGGATGAATTTTACCTATGAGGTCAAGTCCCCATTAGGCAAAGGGCCACGATGAAGTGATAGGTTGCAGCTCCTGCATAAGTGGATGAATGAGGTCATTATTTATCTGGCACTGTTGACATTTCTGCATAAAGTGATAGGCATCCTGCTCCATTATAGGCTAGTAGTAACCCAGTCTTATGATCTTTTTGGTTCGGGTCAGACCACTAGAATGGGCTCCGCATACACCTTCATGTACTTCACGTAAGGTAGTTTGGGCTTCATTAGTGTCAAGAAATCTTAGTAAGGTGGTGTCAAAGCTACATCTATATAAGGTATCACCGATGATGGCAAAACGAGTGGCTTTACAAATGAAGGAATTACGTTGATTGTTGGAAATTTTAGGTGGTAGGGTATGGGAATGTAAGTAGTCATAGATATCTTGGTACTAGGGGGAATTGGGGCTAACAAGCTCACATACCATCTCAGACTCAAGGACATCAGAGGCAGGGACTAACAACTATTCCACTAAGAACTCACACTGTGACATGTTGTTAGGAATATCCAAAAGAGACCCAATAGTGGCCATGGCATCCATTGCTTTATTTTGAACACATGGTACTTGGAAGAAGGAGATGTCTACAAATTATTTCCTAAAACTATCAACCATTATTTTTTATGGGGTCAATTTCTCATCCTTAGTAACATATTCATCTTTGACCTATCGAATGATCAATTGTGAATCACCAAAGACCTGGAGAATTTTGATTTTTCCATTTTATTGCCATGCGTAATCTTGTCAACAGGGCTTCATAATCTGCAATGTTATTTGTGCATGGGAAGGCTATCTTGAAAGATTTAGGTATTTTATAACCTTGAGGGGTAACAAATAATATACCTAAACCTGACCCATGATTAGTATGCGAGCCATCAAAATACAATTTCCATTTTACACTCATGTTTAGTGTCAATATGGACCCGTATGGAAAATCTAAAACCAAAGGGTGATTAGCTTGTGTGGGTGCATCTATGAGTTGGTCAACGATGACTTGTCATTTTATTGCCTTATGTTCCACATACTAGATGTCATATTCACTACGTATCATGACCCATTTAGCCAATCGTCCTGTTAATGTCACCCTACTGAGTAAATATTTCAAAGGATCTATTTTGGCCACAAGCTTAGTCTGATGGTTTAACATGTAGTATCTCAACTTTTGAGTGGCAAATACCACTGCAAGACAAGCACGTTCAATTGGACTGTAGTTAAGTTCGTACCCCACCGAAGTGTGACTAATTTAATAGATTGTGCATTCCTTTTTCTCATGGTCATTTTGAGCCAACAATGCCCCCAATGCAGCTATAGTGGCTGAGATATACAAAATTAGGGGTTTTCCATCAATATGTGGCATCAAGATAGGAGGCGTCAAGAGATACTATTTAATCTATTGAAAAGTTTCCTCACACTTGTTTGTCCAAATGAAAGGAACTCTCTTACGTAACAAATACTGAAAAGGTTGACATTTATCTATAAGTTATGAAATGAAGCACCTAATGGACTACAGTTGGCCCTATAGCATTCGAAGTTGACTGATTCCTTTAGGTTGAGGCATGTCTAATATTGATTTGACTTTTGTCGGGTCTACTTCAATGCCTCGATGGGAAATAAGGTTTCCCAAAATATTTCCTAATTTTATGCCGAAGACACATTTCTTAGGATTTAAGTGGACCTTATATTCTTCTATCCATGTGAAAATCTTGTCTAGGACTCTTAAGTAATAACCACAAGTCAAGGATTTTTCCAGAAGATCATCAACATAGTCTTCCATCAATGTGTGCATGAGATCATGAAATATAGTGGTCATAGCTCTCTAATAGGTTGCGCCTGCATTTTTCAATACGAAGGACATGACATTCCAGCAGCATGTACCCCATGGGCAAGTGAATATTGTCTTGTGTTTGTCTTCAAGAGTGATACAAATCTGATTATACCTTGAGAAGCCATCTATGAGGGACAACATCTCGTAGCCAGCCATTAGGTCTATTATGATGTCTATATTTAGGAGTGGGAAGTCATCCTTCGGACATGCTTTGTTTAAGTCCCAAAAATCTATGTAGATACAAATTTATATGTTCGATTCGGTCATTGGGACAAGATTGGAGATCTAATCTGCATAGTCAATAGGTCTTATGAAACCAACATCTAGTAATTTCTTAAGTTCAACTTTGACTAGCATAGCTATTTGAAGGTGCATTTTTCTAAGCATTTTTTTTACTATCTTTGCATTGAGATGCAATGGTAGATGATGCAGGACCAACTCAAGATCCAACCCTAGCATATCAGCATAGGACCATGCAAAATTGATTTGGTATTCTATGAAAAATGGTTGAAATTTTAGTTTTTCCTCTTCTGTCAGGGATGTTCCAAAGAGAACAATCTTAGGATTATCTGTGGTACCAATGTTGACCTCTATTATGTCTTGAATCAACATTGGGGTCTCTCTTCATTAACAAGGAGAAAATCCAACCCTCGATCCGCGGGTGCGTCAGAGAGGTTTTCACCCTTAGATACGTCCTTTCATTTTACTTTTGCTTGGTCAGAAGGCACCTTGTGGTTTCCACCTAAAGACTGTTCATTTTTTATTTATTTTTGTCATTTTTGCAACTGGAGGGTGGGACAGTCTCACCGAAATGTGTTGCAATGTCAAGATCTATAGTGAATCCAGCCTTATGGTCCCCATGTGGTATGCCCTCTCATAGTCCCATAAATTCAATAATGGCCTCATAATTTTCAAATATGTCCAAGGTAGGTGGATCTTGTTGGTCCCAATCAATTAGTTGTGGGTAAATGAGGGAGATGCCATTAAAGGTGTTAGTGAAGGATGGGGAAGTAGCAAATAGGGTAAAGACATAGGTATTATTAGGGTCCCAAAAGGATTCTATCCAGGCTTTTCCATCTTTGGTCTTTGGTCTTTGGTTCATAAAATGAGTCAACACGGATATTGATATCCATGAGGTTGGTAAAGGATGGGCAGGGTATGTCAAACTCTTGAAAGACATGATCAAGCTCATAGTCACTTGTGGCGCAACAATCCCACTCATATTCGTTAGAGTCAGTGTTATAATAATAGAGGTTGGTAGGATCCTCAGATGTCTCAATGTCTTCTGAAGCACTTCTGAAGCACTCACATCCTTATTTGAAAGCACCTTAGTACTTGGAGCACCAATCGTAATTGGTATGAACCCTAACCCTGAGTTCTTTGGCTGCTTTATAGGAATCAAGGGTTCTCTCATTCCATTTTTATGTAGACCAAGTCCATTGATTCCATCATAACCCTATTATTTCATGAGCTCAAAACCTTTTCCATATTTTTATATTGGTAGTGGTGGAAAATGTTCCTCATCTTTGTAAATCCAAGCTAAAATATCATCAATGTCTTCTTTGTTTACCTCACCCCATTTGGTGAAGGTGGTGGTGGGAGGAACTTTAAAGACAACTTTGGGTTCCATCTTGAGACAAGGTCTACCATAAGACTTGGGAGACTTAGCTAGCTTTGTGATGCAATAGCAGTATTTAGTTTATACTCACCATAACCTTTGTCTTGGATCTTGATGTTGGGGTCGAGGGATGGGGTTTTGGATGTGGATGCTTTAATGAGGGTGGAGGGATCGACATAACTGGATGAAGTGGCAATGAAAGTAGATGCAAATCCTTCTCGATTAATAAGCACTTGGAGTTTGAGAACTCCCCTTACATTGGTGCAATATTGGAAGGGATTGGGGTCACCAATGATTGTGACTTCAGTGCCATTATATGTAAATTTCAAGCATTGATGATAGGTGGAAGGCATGGATTTCATGGCATGAATCCAAGGTCTACCGAGGAGAAGGTTATATGCGAGTTCAAGATCCAAGACTTAGAATGTGGTGTCCATAACTGTGGGCCCCACTCTGATAGGGAGTGTGATAACACCCTTGGAAGAGTTTTCTTCATCATCATAGGCCTTGATTACAATACTTTTGGTTGTGTCTACACATGATTTAGAATTGTCCAATGCCTTGACCAATTTTAAAGTTCAAACGTTTAGTCCAACTTTGCCATCTACCAAGACTCATCTAACCTTGTGTTGATGGAAAAATACTTCAAGTTGCAGTGGGTTGTTATGGATAGAATTTTGTGTAGAGTAATCTTTGTCAGAAAAGGATACATGGATTGAATTGGCCAAGTGGCCAACCATGGATTCAAATCGGTTGACATCCAAGTTGGTAGGAACAGAGGTTTCTTTCAAAGTCTTATCGAGGATAACTTTGTGTTTAGGTGATAGGCGTAACAACTCAAGGATGGAAATATGTGTAGGTGTCTTTTCCAATTGGTCAACAAGATTATATTGGGATTTAGATTGCGACTACTTTGAAGAAGGACTAGATAAGGTAATCTTAGCCCTACGGGTAGTGACAACACATTCAAGAATATTTTTAATGGTAATGGTGTTGATATAGTCATCGACGACATGGAGATGATCAATTATCTGTGAGTAACCAAAGGCATTCGTGGTATAATGGGCCTAATTGTTTGTCTGTCAACTTGAGGTGGAGGGATTTCCTAAACCATGGTCTTGCAATGGATTCTTGAAGATTGTATGTTCTTGATTGGAAGTTTGTTGTTGTCATTCAACCTTTATAGTACCATTTCCAATTAGGTCTTGAATTATGTTCTTCAACTGATGACATGATGAGGTCTTGTGTTCTTTGATGTGATGGTAGTCACAAAAGGCATTTTCATCCCACCAAGATGGTTTGAACTATCTTGGGATGTATGGTTTAGGTTCTTGAAGTTGTATGACATGTGATTGTACTAGCTTCTTCAAGACAGATTCAATTGGTTTTGGTAAAGGAGTTTATCGTCTTTGTGGGTATGGTCGTAGTTGTCTTGGGGGTCCTCATTCTTGAGTATTTTGGACCATGTTAGCTACTTGGTTGGACACATATGGTGCATTTTTTTTTTGTGTTGGGTGCTGTGAGAGTCAATGTGGGACCTGTTTGATTCACCACTTTTGTGTCTATGACTCCATCATGTGTTACATTCTTATTGTGGGACGAAAACTTTCTTTTGTCATTAGAGGTCTGATGGTTGTGGCTATTTTTGTTGCCATGTGTAAGTTCACCTTAGGAAATTAGGACCTTTTCGAGTGTCATTCCTTTCTCAACTAAGTCTACAAATGTGGCACAATAATGTACTTGTAGAGGGTGTTTCAACTTTGGCTTGAGGTTTTCTACGAACATGTCCACTTTTTATTTTTAAGGAATCTCAATGGGACATCGACTCGCCATACTATGCCACCATTGGAAAAAAATAATAAAGGACTCTCCTTCATCTCATGTCAAGTGGCATAAGGTAGCAATTTTGACATCCATTTCATTGTTATAAGCATAATTCTTTATGAATTTATTAGCAAGGTCATCCCTTGAATTTATAGACCCTTTAGGTCTCAGTGCAAACCATTCAAGTGCAGGCCCTATAAGACTTCTAGGGAAGAGTCTCAAAAGGTAGGAATGATCGTATGCAACATCCACACAAGCAATGGTGAATTCTCGTATGTGTTTGAGAGGATTGCTCTTTCCCTTATACTTAGTAAAGGTAGGGATGACATACCCAGGAGGGAAAGGAGGCATGTATATGCTAGTGTCATATGGATAGGGATGCAGATCATGTGATGAGTACATCTTCTTGTTTGACACTTGCATCCCTTCCACTTGCTTTTGTAGGGCAGCGATCTGGGCAGTCAATGCATCTATTACAGGATTGTTGCTAACATTGCTTTAAGGTCCCATATTTGTGTTATGCAGTCTTATGTTTTGTTGAGATGACATGTTTAGGTTCGAAAAATTGTGCATATGTGGTGGATTTTGATTGTGTCCATTAGTATGAATGTGTGATGTGTAGGTTGGGATGTGAGAAGTGATTGAGATATGTTGCATTGGTTGGGTGGGTTGTCCATGTATATTCTGGTTGCCAAAAAGGATTCCTTGAATGTAGCCATATGATATGTTAGGTTGTGTCATTTGTGAGTCTTGTCCTTATTGAAAAGGATTATAACCATGTGGCGTGTTTGTATTCTTACTATGTGGGGAATTCATGGTTTGTCCTTGTAAGGTGTTTGTATTGATATGAGGACCTTATGACATTGTGTTTATGTTTGGTTGAGATCCTTGGATGAGAACCCGTCTTTCCTTAGGTCTACCAAGGATGTTAGATGTGGATTCCCCTATGGCCTGAGATGATGAACCAAAGGGAGTAAATGTTGAGCCAAAGGGTCGCATTGTGAATAATGGTTGTGAGGTGGTTTGTGTCATGGGCTATGACATAGATTATGTCGTAAAGATGGATGAAGTGCTAGTAGTTGTGGTATTTGGGCTTGTTGTTCCAATGGGTATGTAAATTGTAAGTTGTGATGTAGATTGTCCTTGGCTTGTTTGTGTGTTTTTCTTAGATGGTGTTGTTGCATGTATGGTATTGACATAAAATCCTTGAGGTAGTTTAACTCCTTCATGTAATAATTTGGCTAAATATCATTCAGGGTCTAACATGACAATTTCATCCACAAGAGAGGCTACTTTGGGATTTTGTGCAGCGGCCTCTACTTCTTCTATGAACACATTTTTGTCTTTGTCTCTAACAAGGAATTGTTTGAAGGGTTGCGTGTCTTTTTTTGCTGATTAGATGTAGATCCCAAGTTGGCATGACTCTCAAGGTTGGTTTTGTTTTTGAGGATCATTAGTGGTATTGTCAAAGTTGAGGGTGCTAGTGTAATTGTAAAGGCCATCATCGTCATGAAAGAGGTCCATTTCTTGACATTTCTTTTGCAATCTAGTTTCAACCATATAAGGCTTGCTCAAAATGAAGGTGGGAAATGAAAAATATATGAGACTAAGACTATGTGTTTGGAATTTTCAAAATAAGGTATGCCTAAATGTAATGTAACTATTTTTTTTTTGGTATTTTTGGTATTTTAGGGATGAAAAGATGTCTAATGTATGCAAAAATACTAAAAGTGATAATGACAATGTGGGATGTTATGAAGTCTAAAGTGTATGATAATTCTCTTTTAGGTCTAAAATGTTATGGTATGAAGGATGCAAATGACTAAGAGGTGATGGATACCTATAGTGAACTTGAGGGCTTAAACACTTTAAAAAAATTGAAGAATAGGATCACTAATTGTCCAAGGGTAAACCAATGTTTCAACTAGGATTGTCAAGTGGCCTTTTTCTAAGACAAGTGAAAAGAGTGACAAGGTGAGTTTCCCAACTAGACTTGTGAGTAGGAAATTATTACCAAAATGACAAAGGACTAAATTGAAAGCGACTTGGTCAAATGAAAACTTTTGTTGAAGCAATGATTCATGTCAAGGGAGATAGTGTTTTTCTATCCTAAAATCCACAAGGTGTCAAGCCTAAAAGTTTGAAAAAGGTAACCTAATGTGATTTTGTTGTATGTAAGTAATGAGGATGCTAAGGTACCTAAAATGGTGACCTAATAATGGAAATGATGATATGCATAGTGAATTGAGCAATTTTTTGGTTTGAAATAGGAATCATAGCAAGAAATTGGTCTAAAAAATGGTTCCCAAAGGTTTGAATCAGATTTTGGCAAGATTTTGACCTATTTTTAGCTATTTGGTTTGGAAAGGTTGCTTGGTGTAATGTTGTGAAGTGTTGCAATTTTCAAGTGTAAGGTTTGTTTGCTTGTTTGTTTGAAAGACACACACATAAAACACAAGCAAACATAATTTTTTTTGAGTTTGATCTTGACAAACACTTTGAAAACACTTTGCACAACCTAATTGGAAAGGGATTGCATAAAGCGATTGTATACTTGGTATAGCTCACCGAAATACCTTGGATCAGTGTTGAACAACTCTCCTTATCGAGAGTAGATAGCTTAGAAGTTTGGTGGCACAGGCTCCTCCTTACAGTGCACTCACTTATCAGGCTCACCAACTTTGAATTTCTTAAAGAGGAATTTTCTATTTCTACTCAAGGGAGTCAGTAGTGAGTATCTTCGAGCATGATATTGTACCCAACACTATACCAAGCAACGACCAAAAGGTGAAGCTTCTAAAAACAAGAGGGTTCTTGTGAATACTCAAGGACATGGCATGTCGTGAACATCCAACAAGCCACTTAAGGATTTAATCACTCTACTAGGGGCTCTTATAAATTTAAAAGAAAATGTAGGAACCCTGTTTCGAATGACACTACACGACTAAGGCCTACATACCATGAGCACTTAACAGTTTAGTCTTATCTTTTTTTATATCGACCCAAGCAAAAAACCGATTGGAGTCATTCCCTCTTTCGAGGTAGGCCCCTCTAAAGGTAAACAAAAGTGAATTTGAAAACTTTGTTTTGGTCATCCAAGATTGCTCTAAGGCATGGGGAGAGTGCATACACAAAGCTTTCAACTCACACTTGTAAGATTGTTCATTTTAATTCCAAAGTCCAAATGTGTGTGTGGTTGTACAAAATATCTAAAGGTGTTTCTGATTCTCAAGATCATCAAATGGCACAAGAGAAGAGCATATGCACCTAGAAACAAAATGCAAACCACAATACAATGCAAGCACTGGTAAATTTTAAACTCATTTATGATGTCAAATCAAACACACAAGTTCTTTTTAGGCCCACTAATCATTCTATGTGAAAAGGTACTCAAGATAAAACAAAGTAAAGCCAAAGCCCTGCAAAGCACGATTAGTAGTTTTGGCCTCCAATCTTTGACAAGCGAAAGTTGAATGTAAACCAAATCAATTTTGAAAATCTAATTAAAAAAAAAACCTAAAATCTAAACTACATCTAATTGTAAAAATCTAAAAAGAAACTAAAAGTATAAACTAAATCAGTTTTTAAAATCTAAAAAAAGAGAAAACTAAAATCTAAACTAAATCTAATTAAAAAGCTTAAACTTAAAGTCTTCATTAAAATCCAATTAAACAAAACTAAATGTACTAAATCAAAATTTAATCTATTTAAAAATGCAGTTCCTTGCTGTAGCTCGTGAAGGATAAGCAGAAGCCGTCCAAAGCTGAAGTAGCATGCCAACTTGTCTACAGATTTTGGAGGAGCATAAATGAATAGCGCTGGGGAAAGGAGCAAACACCACACTGCAACCTTGGATAGCAACAATGCAACTGTATTTCAACAATCAAAGAAAACGCGTTTCTTGCAAGACATATATGAATGTCGTATGCATTCAGAAGACACAAAAGAACAGAAGATTAATGCTGTATGTTTTGCAGAAAATTAATGTCGATTGAAGAAGACAGTGAGACATAAATGTTTTAATGCTGATTAAACAAAAACAGAAGATTAATGTCGATTAAAGAAAACATGTTTTCTCAAAACATTTATGAGTGTCGTATACATTCAAAAAGCACAAAAAACATGTTTTCTCAAAACCTTTATGAGCGTCGTGGGTTCAGCCAACTGCCAGCCGCTCATAGCCGACTAAGCATCATTCTTAGCCACCCAATATCGTACTCTGTGTGTTTGGCTACCTCTCAGCTATGGCGATCGTTTAGACACATGGCTGATCCCACCACAGGTTTGATGAATTTGCAACTACTCCAGCATTAATTCCAACAGATAAGAAGGACATCATCATCAATCACAACATTATTTGCATCTCAGTAAGAAATCAAGCCCTCCCAGAATGAAAACACCTCATTTAAAGTTGCAAGAATATGAATCAGGCCTATACTGATGCAAATGCAATTTCTGTTGGAATTTAATGTTTCCTGAGCCTCTGTTCATCCGTCAGTGCCCCTGCTGCCTTCACCTACCTGTCAGGAGCCCTTGTATTTTAGGATCCTCCCTCTAGTTCCTGACAGCTCCAAAATTTATTAAGGTAGTTGATTTTGAATTCAACATTGAAAAAAAGTTGAGAGAAGAAGTCGGAGAAAAATATTGCAGTAATAGATTGTGAGAAAAACATTCTCTGTGAACTTCCAGTAATTCTTGAACAGCAGTAGTTGTTTGTTATTTTGTAAGAGCAATGATTGCTCCTGATTCTTACCAGTTTGGTTGAGTAGCTTCTGATTGCTCCCAGAAAGTTGTAATAGTTTCTTGTTTTAATTTGTTTTCTGTTTTGTTTATTTCCAGTTGATTAAATAAAGAGAAGTAGTTGCATGTCTCCTGTTGTTTTCCGCATTTGAGATTTGGGTATTTCCAACTTGACTGAAAAACAAAGCAGCAACTGTATTTTTTGTGTTTTGCATTTGTTTTTCAAATCTCGACAATTTCTTGCAAATGAATATGCAAATCGCCTGTAGATGTAAATCGTGCCTCTTTGATACAAAAGAGTTCCAAGAAAATCATGGCCACTGTGAAAAGTTTGCACCTCTATCAATGGGTAGAATTTCAGGGATAGTTGTAATTCAATTGAGTGACCAAAGTGCGCCTAGTTCTAACTCATGTCGTGGCCAACAATTTAGATGTGGGTCTCAAAAAAAAAAGAGATCGCAGCCCTTTGGCAGGCCGTACGACTAAGAATTCAATGGTAACTTGCTATATTCATCCTTCACTGCTACTGGTAAAGATGATTATGCTGCTACAGTGTGCACACCTAAAGGCTTACAATAGGTTCCTAAACATGAAATTATCTTGGCCTACAATTATGCGATTAGCGTCGGATGTTCTAGGCTGTGGAGCTATGGCATAGGAAAAGCAAGAAGTGTGTAGCGATCACTCACTTTCCGCGCTACAATGATCCAATACTAAAGCTCGTGGAGACTAGGAGAGGCCGCTGTGGATAATGGGCTAATTTATTTTTACATTAGATTGTAGATCACTTGGGTATCAAGCTTGCCTAGTTTTGTATTTCACTGATCACGTGTGGACAAAATGTTTCTCAAATCATCTTGGCTGGTGGATGAATTGGGACCCTTGAGAATCTGTGTATGACAATCCATTGCTTTATGAAGAAGGGTCACGGTTTTGAGGAAAGAAGAAAAGTGGATGCATTTGGACCATAGATCTTAGCAAGATAACACAGACTTTGAAGTAAGCTTAGAACTCACAGATTTTGAAGTAAGCAACAAATAATGTAGATTTTAGTAAGATGACACAGATTTTAGCAAAATCTCAAAGTCTAACCAACACAGATTTTAGCAACAAATAGACAAGATATATGAATTGTGTGACAGATGCCTCCAAGAAGTGTCACTTTCATGGTCGGTGATGACTGCAAAAGACGTATTAATAGATTTGTTTAAAAGGCTTCAAGACATTTAATTTAATACTATAATAAATCTAAAGCCATGATTAAAACCAACACCATCAATTATCAAAGCAAAGTGGGTATCAAAAACAGAGATTTGGGTTCACCAAATGTATTAGGGAAGAATTTTCAGTTTAATTTGCAAATAACATAAAATTAAATCCCAATCAACAATGAAGAACGATGAAAGCAAGAAATTTGAGAATATTGAAACAACATCACTTGCTCTTCATGCCTCCATCGAATGACCTCCATTGGCTTTCTCCATCTTGCTGCAAATGTATAATTGCCCTCAGATTTGAAGTGCGACTATCACCTATGCCTTAGACAAACAAAATATTGAAGTAATGAGTGCTCAAGTATTCAAGTTCTCAAGCATGCTGAAAATAACTCTGTGTAAAATGACTTGAGAGAGTGTCTTTTAAAGAATTCCAAATTGAGAATTGATGGCAAGAATTAGAAGTTGGTAAAGCCCTAATATCAATAGCTAGGATTCAATGTGATAAGGAGCATTAGGGTTAGGGCAACATTAGGTCAAAGTAAGGGAAAACTTTGAAATGAAGGGTTGAGATTTAATTGAAAGAAATTAAATCAATGGTGGAGAAAAAAAGGTAGTTGGAATAATAGAAATTATTTTATTTATGGAGGAAGATTGACTTCTTGGAAAATAATGGTTTAATGTTATAAATGGGAATAAGATAGAAGGAAATAAATAATTATTTTAATTATTTATTTGTGGGATGGAAAGTGGATTGAATGAATAAGTATATTTAATTGAAGGATAAATGGCAATATTAGTAAATGGTACTTAGGAATAAGGATTGATTAGTGACATATTTAAATAAATAAATGTAATTCATTTATTTAAATAATCATGGAGGAATAGTTAGAAATTATTATGACATTAGGACATAATTAAATGGTTTAATTATGTGAGGAGGATGTTTGACATAAAAAAATGCAATTTCGAAGATTAGATCATTTTTATGTGTCTACAAATTATATATTATATCATTATTATTAAAATTATTTTATTTTATCGATGTATAATGTCAAACAAAATATGCAAAACGATGTTGGTTTTTCTGACCATTTTTTCCCTTTTTCCTTTGTCATTCACTTAGCACGGCTTTTCTGCTAAGCTCACTCTTTCTTTGGGATTGAATAAGTTGGTCCTTTATTTTTCAGAAGAAAACTTGAAATAGGCAGAATTTATAGATGTCGGTTGGTCATATAATCTATTATCCTTATAAATCTTTAATACGTCTCCACAAAATTTGGTTCACATTAAAAAAATAGTTCATTTAGAATGAATACTTTACCCTTATTATTATATACAATCTTTTATGCAATGTAAATTATTATAATTTATACTTTTTACTGTTTTTAAACATCCTTTTAGTTATTTTTTAGATTTTATTTTTAGATTATAAAATATAATTTTCTTCAATATTTTTAAAATAATAAATTAAAAGTACATATAATATAAAATATGTAATATGTAAATATTTTTAGGATAATACTATATATTTATTATTTACATTACTGATTCATTATTAATTATAATATATTATAATTTTGACATATATTACTAATTAAAATATATTATACATCTAGTATTTATCTATATTTAATGTTTAAATATATATTAAATTTATTGAAAAATAAATTCAAAATATATTTATTATTGCATAATATGATATATAATCCACATTGTTAAATATAAATATTATATACATATTTTTAAAATAATATTATTTAAGTTAATGTATAAGAAATTTAACAACTTAACTAGTCTTTTAGAGAGATGAAATGAAAGGGTGGAAAGTGAAGAAATAGATGAGAGGGAGGGAGAGCTACCACTTATCGTAAACAATACAAGACAATAGAACTCAATTATCTATTCACTACCCAAGTCAATTTAATTCAAACTATTCAAGATGCATACAAATTGATTAAATTGGACTCAAATTCTCAATCATTCCTAGATTTATTTTTTGAGATAATATAGCAATCTTTTAACTTCATCAATAAATAGACTAGAGGCTTCCCTATAGGTATATGAAGCTCCCTTCATACATGGACTTGAGACTCTCAAACTTTTTAATGAACATCACTTAGCTCTTTTGCTAATGTATTATAATTGTTGAAGACGAAACCAATAAATATTTTAATATTTATTATTTAAATCCATATCCTTATCCATCTATGTTTCCATCTTTATCTTCCTCTTTGTCTCTATCTCCTATTTCTATCTCTCCCTCTTTTTATCCACATCTCTCTCTCTCTCTCTCTCTCTCTATATATATATATATATATATATATATATACCCCTCTCTATCTTTATATCCATATCTCTCACTCACTCGCACACACTCCCTATCTGCCTCCATCTCCACCTCTATATTTATCTTCCCTCTCTATCTCCTTACTCTCTCTCTCTCTCTCTCTCTCTCTCTTTCACTCTCCCATCCCCCATCTCTCTCTTTTTATATCCCTATATATCTCTCTCCCTCTCTCCCTATTATATTTATTATTACAATATTAAATATATTATATTTTTAGTATTTATTGTATATTTAATGTTTACATTTATATAATTTATTGAAAATATATCTAAATTATATTTATTATTGCATATTATATGAAATATACTACACATTATTAAATATAAATATTTTATACCTAATTTTTTTATAAATATTATTTTTTAATCTAATGTATAAGAAACCTAACAACTTAATTAGTCTTTTAGAGATGTGAAATGAGAGAAGGGGTAGAAAGTGAGGGAATAGATAGGAGGAAGGGAAGGAGAGCTACCACTTATTGCAAACAATACAAGACAATAAAACTCAATTATCTATGCATTGCCCAAGTCAATAGTTCAAACTATTCAGGAAGCATATAAATTAATGAAATTAGACTCAATTTTTCCTAGATTTAGGGTCTTTTGAGTTTATATTAATAATAATTATTTAATTTAATTAATAAATATATTAGAATCTTCCCTATAGGTATATGAAGCTACCTTCATACATGGACTTGAGACTCTCAAAAATATTGATCAACATCACTTAGCTCTCTCACTAAAGTATTTTAACTATTAAAGATGAAACTAACAATAAATTTTTAATATTTATTATTTAAATCCATAGATCCATCTCCATCTTCCTCTTCATCTCTATGTTGGAAGTGATTCACTCTGAGAGGGAGGGGGGGTGAATCAGAGTGGACTAATTTTAACTTTTAACTTTGAACTCATAGTAAATCTTTTACTAATTTAACCCAGTGTGAACATTAGCACTTTAGATCAGATTAATATGAAACCTAACTGACATTTACACCCTTTTGAGTATTCATGAAAAGAGCACAAAATACATAAATTAATTCACTTTATGGAAGACATTTTGCACCAGATTTGCACATTCTAACTATGCATGATAGACTTGAGGAAATTGACATAAAACTTTTAAACAACCTTAAAGTATCAGAGCATTTACCAACTAAATGAGCACAATAACTTAAATGACTGAAAGAAATATTATGCAAGATAGACATAAATCACACAGATGAGAGACATAGAAATTTTCGAGTGGAAAACCCTCTCGAAGAAGAAAAACCACTCTTGAACCTACTGCCTTTTTCAGGCTTTCATTTCAATAATTTATTTTGACAAATCCTTTATGGCTGATTTCTGAGCACCGACTCAAGGAGCACCAACCCCTCTGTTTAGAGACACCAATCTCAAGGAGCACCAACCCCTTTCATTTTATTCAATAGAACGTAAAATAGTATAGAGGATTTCTCTGTTTCACTTATTTCTGTCAAGTACCTCTTGATAGACAAAACATAGAATTTTCAAGAGTCAAAATTGACTCTTCAGAATTCCATGCATTATCTAATCTCAATGCAGCTTGAGGAAAATCCTATCATAGTCACAATACAGTCTCATCAAACTGTTTTACAATAATACATCTTTTCTTTCTTTTCTCGCTGTTTTATTTTCAATCTTTTCCCATACAGAAACTACAAATCTTACTACACACTATGTTTTCAAATTTTCAGCATCACACCCTAAATACCCTATCTGCTCTTCCTAAAAGAACCGCCTTTACTACCTTTTAGGTTTTACAGAGATGATTAAGCCCTAATCTCTCTATTTTCAACAAGTTACAAATTACATCATAATTTTATGGACAGTTACAATAGTTTCACAATTTCCCATTTCAAAGAAAAATGCCCAAGGATGACATTCAGGTTGCATAATTACTGTCAAGATACAGTTCCAGATATTACTATGATCATAAGGGAAAGATCAAAAGGAATAAGGTCTTCTGGCAGGAATCCTTAAGCATGTACATATTTAGAAGGTAGACTTAAACCTGTTCTGTCAAGTAGCCTGCACAACCAATGCTTTAACCACACAGCATCAAAGCATGCATGCAATTTTCAAAAATAATAGCTACTGAAAAGACTACTGTAAAATTAAGTAACTGAAAGAACAATGCTTCCATAACCGAAATCATGCATTTCAGATCTAATCATGAAATTAATAGACATTTTCCATTTTTCTTTTTGCAAAGAAAAACATAATTCGAAATAACCTTGCTTGAGAAGTAACAGATCTATACAACAAACTGAAAGAATAATACCTGAGAAAAAATAGAAACACATTTCTCATGAGAGATTTACTTGGTCTGAGAGGAGATAGAGCAGCTCGATCTCTTTTCCCATTCGAGCTTCCAACAGATGGCAAGAAACCAACAGGTGAAACGACCAATGTCATGGTCTTTCTATTTTCCAATATGCTGCCAAAGATTAGTAGACTAGCAATTTGAATAGTGAAACGGTTGTGAGATAAATAGTTCAATGATGGCGGCCAGAATAGGGTTTCAAACCCTTCAAGCAATAGTAATAATGTTTTGACCTAAACTTCCAAAATAACCACATGAAAAACCTTTGCAACAAAATGATAGACTTCAAAATTCACTTTCTTACCACACAACCATGGTCACCCTTTCAGCAAGCTGCGGTACAGTGGTGACAAACATTTAATTGTTACCACTTCCTTTACCACCCAACCGCAGTCATGCTTCGGACTACCCGCGGTACAACGGTAGCTCCAAATTAACCGCTAGCAATCTCCACTGCATTACCACGGTATAGCGGTAACTGTCTTACATGCCGCCAACGGTTACCACCACACTACCGTGGTTACCTTCGTGATTGCCCGCGATGTAGCGGTAGTAGTCTTGCTTGCCGCTAGTTACTTCCACCGCGTTACCACGGTTACCATCCTGATTCGTTGCGGTATGGCGATAGTAGACCTATATGCCGCTAACAGCATTCACTGCACTACCGTGATCACTGGCATAGAAATATAAGGTGCAATTCAAAATAAAGTGCCAAATAATATTCAATAATAAATATCAAGGTCAAATTGCCACCTTAGAAATTCATGAAAACTTAAGGACTTGTATTGAGTAAAATAAACTTTTGTAAATATCAAGGGCATGTAACAAGAATTGTATCACTTGTAACCAGAATTGTATCACCTAAGCAAATGACCAGTAATTAGAATACCTTATCAGTCACATGTAATCTGCACATGGAGTTAAGCGACCAGTGCCACCAAGATAATATAAATAATGAGGCAAATGTGCCAATTAGCAAAGTAGATCAACTGAGAAGATAGTCATCAAGATGCCAGAGAATCATAAGATGACATCAAGGACAAAAACATAACAAGAGGGATTCAACAAACTCCCCCTTTGTCCTTGATGGAAAAAACTGAGCCACCAAACCAAGGATAATGAACTGTAACCAGATGCTCAAAATTCTCCCCCTTTTTTTCATAAGGACAAAGGAAGATACCACCATCTTCTCCCCATTTTCTCCATGAAATACAACAACCAACCAATACCTTGGTCACCTGTAAAACAAAGTCGAACCTGAAACAAATACATGCCTATACAAAATTGTGACTGGTAACATAAGCAAATTTTATGATCCTGAACAACCATGAATGCCAATGGATATCATCTTAATTGCATGAAGTTAAACAAATGTATCAATTCGGGTTTGACATTAAGAGTAAACCAAAATGACTGAAAAATCAACAACATCATAAGGCTGCAAATCTGAAAAATTATTGTACAACCACTATCCAAGCAACCTAACAAAAGATCCATAATCAAAACTACAGAACAAGGCTAACTGTTCCACCTTTTGATCATAATAAACGACATCCTTCATTGTCAACTGTAAGCACACAATTACTAGTATGAATAACCATGCACAAGTGCATATCTTGTTGTAATGAGCATATGGCAAACAACAGTACCAACATATAAAAAACTAAGAGTATGCCATGAAACATGTGAACCAAGAACCAACTGTTCATAGTATGTACCACCAAGATTATGTAAGTGTGTCGTCAAAGCCAGTAATGTTATCAAGGACAAACAACCAATGAACCAACTTGTTCTCCAAAATAACACCTTTTACCAGAAAAACACAAAGCAGCCAAATTTGTAGCATACAGTCCACTACATAAGTCTCAAGACACCAAACTGTCAATATCACATAATAATCAACTATCAAAAGAAATTATTGATCATTAGATGCATATTGAAAACTTCATCATTCAAGAATATCCAAACTTTTATCAAGGTTGTTTGTTGTCTTCAAGTTCACGTATATAATACCAACATAATCAAAGCCAAAAATGTTGCATCAGCAACCACAATCCCAGAAACAAATGAATTTATAGCAACCACTTAGTATGTTGTTCATGGATTTCAAGCACAACACTGCAGAACTCAACATTTACCGTTTAATGCTTTTCAACTAGCTACCTCTATCATTCTTCCAATTTAGACCTCAATGAATTCACTGTCATAACATGCTTTGTTGCTGAATTTTTATCATGTTTTTGTTATAGATGGTTTCAAAGTATTGAATAAAGATGAGACAATATAGCAAGATTTGATGATAAAGACAAAAAGAGCACTACTTGACTGTTCAAGCATCTTAACCTCATGAAACTCTTGAGTAACACAAATCATCACAGATTCTGATGAATAAAAAAAAATTATTGATCCTTCTGGCCCAACCAATACATTACAGCAAAGTAAGGTTAATCACAATTTTTTCACCTGTGGTGGATAGTGTAATTTTGTCACACGTATCTTTTATTGTGGACACTCCCAAAGACACAAAAGGTATCAATTGCAGCAACACCAAATGTCATACAAGAAAAATAGATGGACCATTGCAATAAGATAATTATCATCACATACTGTCACTATTATTCCCAGCAAGACAATAATGCAAATCTGTGTCTTGCATTTGATGAAAAACTGGGCTATGAAACAACAAAGTTTTGCTACCTTTTGTTTGATATCAAAGGGGTTTATTCAGAAAGCACTAATCATCTCCCCCTATCTTCATACAGCCTTTTAAATGCTCAGAGATGATTCTTGTGCAACATGCACAAGATTTAGTTCTTCATTTTTCTTTTCTTGCTTTCTTCTCCATACTTGTTTAGGCTTTGTCTTTTCCTTACTCACGGCATTCTTTTCCTTTTGTTTGAACATGTAGTCCCTAGATGGCTTTATCAAAAATTTCTTACACCATTGTGCTTTGTGTCCAAACCCATTACACCTATAACATATAATAGAGTTGTCTAGACCAAAAAGAGAATAATTTCTTCTAGGCATGTTGTATGAACCTCTCTTGTCATTACTCACATGATTATGACTTTTATTGATCCAACAATTTATTGCTCTATGTCCATAAGCATTACAATAGTAACAATAGCCATGAAATTGAGAGTAGTTATACCTGATAAACTGAGATCTTGATGGTCATTTTGTCCTAACCCATTTTTGTTTTGTTTGATCATCAACAGTATGGTGATCGAGATCAACCTTCAATCTTGGTGTATTCTTAGCAGTAAATGGCTTTCCATCTACAGTAGTAAAAACTATTTTAGTCTTAGATTCTTTTGTAGAGCCTTGTCCAACCTCATATCCCACTCCTGTAGGATCTTTAAATCGCTTTTGTCTGCCAATCATCTCATTCAAAAAATTAGTGCTGCAATCAAATTTTTTATTTTTAACCAATTGAAACTTAACAATTTCAAGCTCTTTTCTCAAAGCAACTACTTCTCCTTCAAGGTTTATACATTCATTCTTTTTAACTTCCAAATCAGACTTTACAACAACTGTAATCCTTTTGCATTCTTCAATTTCAATTTTTTGATTGATAATAAAATTATCTTTAAGAGTTAGTTCTTTTAGCAAGGAATCATTATTTGAACATCTCCTTAATGAGGCAACCTCATTTTTTAGTTTATTACATAATTCATTCTTGTCCTTTAACTTGGCTTCTAATCCCTCTTCAGTCTCTTTCTTTTCAACATTGTGATCTTGTAATACAACTTTATTGACACTGACACTTTCCTATAAGTGTACCTTGAGATCTTGATTTTCTTATTTAATTCTCTTAACCTCATCTAGGTCAGCAAGTAGTTTTTCCTCCAATTCAACCTCAAACTCATCTCCTTAACAATCCTTTTTGCCAAATTCTTGTTCAAAGTCACTTACTACGTGATCTTCTTCACTTTTAGTATTAACCGACAAGGGTAATTTTTGAGACAAAACTTCACTAGACTTGGCAGAGGTTGATTTATCAAATGTTTGCTTGACACAAGTAGCTTTCTTTTGACCTTTGTTCCTTTTGCACTTAGCCATGACAAATACTCCACGACACCCAAAAAAAAATAGACTTCCAAGACCAGAATCAATCCTAGGTATGAAACCTCATGCAGGACCATACACTCTGATACCAATTGTTAGAAGTGGATTCACTCTAAGAGGGGGGGGTGAATCAGAGTGGACTAATTTTAACTTTTAACTTTGAACTCATAGTAAAGCTTTTACTAATTTAACCCAGTGTGAACATTAGCACTTTAGATCAGATTAATATGAAACTTGATTGACATTTACAACCTTTTGAGTATTCATAAAAAGAGCACAGAATGCATAAGTTAATTCAATTTATAGAAGACATTTTGTACCAGATTTGCACATTCTAACTATGCATGATAGACTTGAGGAAATTGACATAAAAAATTTAAACAACCTTAAAGTATCAGAGCATTTACCAACTAAATGAGCACAATAACTTAAATGACTGAAAGAAAGATTATGCAATATAGACATAAATCACATAGATGAGAGACATGGAAATTGTCAAGTGGAAAACCCTCCTGGGGTAGAAAAACCACTCCTGAACCTGTTGCCTTTTTCAGGCTTTCATTTCAATAATTTATTTTGACAAAGCCTTTATGGCTGATTTCTGAGCACCGACTCAAGGAGCACCAACCCCTCTATTTAGAGACACCAATCTCAAGGAGCACCAACCCCTTTCATGTTATTCAATAGAATGTACAATAGTATAGAGGATCTCTTTGTTTCACTTATTTCTGTCAAGTGCCTCTTGACAGACAAAACATAGAATTTTCAAGAGTCAAAATTGACTCTTCAGAATTCCATGCATTATCTAATCTCAATGCAGCTTGAGGAAAATCCTATCATAGTTACAATATAGTCTCATCAAACTATTTTACAACAATACATCTTTTCTTTCTTTTTTCGCTGTTTGATTTTCAATCTTTTCCCATACAGAAACTACAAATCTTACTACACACTGTGTTTTCAAATTTTCAGCATCACACCCTGAATACCCTATCTGCTCTTCCTAAAAGAACCGCCTTTACTACCTTTTAGGTTTTACAGAGATGATTAAGCCCTAATATCTCTATTTTCAACAAGTTACAAATTACATCATAATTTTATGGACAGTTACAATAGTTTCACGATTTCCCATTTCAAAGAAAAATGCTCAAGGATGACATTCAGGTTGCATAATTACTGTCAAGATACAGTTCTAGATATTATTGTGATCATAAGGGAAAGATCAAAAGGAATAAGGTCTTCTGGAAAGAATCCTTAAGCATGTACATATTTAGAAGGAAAACTTAAACCTATTCTGTCAAGTAGCCTACACAACCAGTGCTTTAACCACACAGCATCAAAGCATGCATGCAATTTTCAAAAATAATAGCAACTTAAAAGACTACTGCAAAATTAAGTAACTGAAAGAACAATGCTTCCATAACCGAAATCATGCATTTCAAATCTAATCATGAAAGGAATAGACATTTTCCAGTTTTCTTTTTGCAAAGAAAAACATAATTTGAAATAACCTTGCTTCAGAAGTAACGGATCTGTACAGCAAATTGAAAGAATAATACTTGAGAATAAATAGAAATGCATTTCTCATGAGAGATTTACTTGGTATGAGAGGAGATAGAGCAGCTTGATCTCTTTTCCCATTCGAGCTTCCAACAGATGGCAAGAAACCGACAGGTGAAACGACCAATGTCATGGTCTTTCTATTTTCCAATTCACTGCCAAAGATCAGTAGACTAGCAACTTGAGTAGTGAAATGGCTGTGAGATAAACAATTTAATGATGGCGGCTAGAATAGGGTTTCAAACCCTTCGAGCAACAGTAATAATGTTTTGACCTAAAATTCCAAAACAACCACATCGAAAACCTTTGCAACGAAATGATCAACTTTAAAATTCGCTTTCTTACCACACAACTGCGGTCACCCTTTGAGCAAGCTGCGGTACAGCGGTGACAAACATTTAACTGTTACCACTTCCTTTACCACCCAACCGCGTTCATGCTTTGGACTACCCGTGGTACAGTGGTAGCTCCAAATTAACCGCTAGTCGTTTCCACCACGGTTACACTTCTGACAGTCCGCGGTATAGCGGTAACTATCTTACATTCTGCCAACAGTTACCACTGCACTACCGTGGTTACCTCCCTGATTGCCCGTGGTGTAGCGGTAGCAATCTTTCTTTCCGCTAGCTGCTTCCACTGTGGTTACCATTCTGACTCCTTGCGGTATGGCGGTAGCAGACCTGTATGCTGCTAACAACATTCATCGCACTACCGCGGTCAATGGCATAGAAATATAAGGTGCACTTCAAAATAAAGTGCCAAATAATATTCAATAATAAATATCAAGGTCAAATTGCCACCTTAGAAAGTCATGAAAACTTAAGGACTTGTGTTGAGTAAAATAAACTTTTGTAAATATCAAGAGCATGTAACAAGAATTGTATCACTTGTAACCAGAATTGTATCACTTGAGCAAATGACCAATAATCATAATACCTTATCAATCACATGTAATCTGCACATGGAGTTAAGCGATCAGTTTCACTAAGATAATATAAATAATCAAGTAAATGTGTCAATCAGCAAAGTAGATCAATTGAGAAGATAGTCATCAAGATGCTAGAGAATCATAAGATGACATCAAGGACAAAAACATAACAAGAGGGATTCAACACTCTATCCCCTTGGATTCACCGAAAAAGTATCCCTTCTACTTTTTCTAGCTTGTTTGGGCCCTCCTCAAGTGAATTTGGCTTAATGTTTCCTTGATTTAGACTTGTAATGTGGTTGACACATTCACATTAGGTCTTGGGCCCTTGTGAACTAATGAAAATAAATAGTACCTTGCTAAAGTTTTGTGAAGTGTTGTGACACACTTTCACATTTTTCTAAGGTTTTATCAATGAACTAAACATAATAAATCTCTTTTTAATCAAAATAAACATTAATCTTGCCTTATTTGGAATGTTGTAAAGTGTTGTAACATACTTTCACACTTTTCTAGGATTGTTATTTATAATTGGGATTTCTTATGCTTTAATTCACCCTATTTTGCATCAACAAGCCTCATTTATTGCATCTTTTTGATGATAATCTTGAAACCAATCATTAACCAATCAAAATTTAGGTGTTTCTGGCTTGTGTGACCCAAATTTAGTGATCTAGGACTCATTCACCACCTTAGGCGAATGGGTCCCACCTAGATTTTTGGGTCCCAAACTTATTTTCACACTTTTCTAAGAACTTTTAGTTTTTTGTCCCATACATTATGTTTGATGGGACTCATTTTCCACCTTGGTTGAATGATTCTCATGTGACCCAAAATAAAATTTAATTCAAACTTTTGGCAGGATTATATTCTCCTAGATCTGATGTCGAGTTGTAGTGTTGTAACTTTGGGAATTCTTGCATAATTGAGTATAAATACAAGGTTCTTTCTCTCATTTTCTCCTAAAAGGAAATCAAATAACCTAGCATTCAAGAGAGTTCACGAGAGAATTTAAGCATTCACAAGAGCATTCAAGGGTACATTATCAATATTTTAAGAGAATTCTTCAAGCATCAATCATCATGTTAAGGATTTCATGCATCATGTTTATTTGTGTGCTAACAATTGTGATGTAGGGTTTATGATTCAAGCAAGTGTTTCATTCAAGCAAGAGATAAGATCCAAATTCATTTCAGTCATTTCAAGCATATTTGCATCACCTTATTGATAGGGTTTGGTGAATTACAACATTGTCTTTTGTTCATTCATCATTCTCCATTTTTTGATTTTATTTTAAGGTTTTATTACCAACAAGGTGTTTGACCAAGGAAAACCCCTATCCACTAACCTAACAAAAAATTTCCCTCTCCTTTTTGTGTGATTTGTAGGTCTAGGTTGCATATTTCCTAAGGAGAAAGATTCGAGAAAAGTTGCAAATCATTTAAAGTTTTCAAATTTGTCATCCAATAGATTCAAGAAAAGTTGCAAATCATTTAAAGTTTTCAAATTTGTCATCCAATAGATTCAAGAAAAGTTGCAAATCATTTAAAGTTTTCAAATTTGTCATCAAGCATTGGAAGACATTGGAGAAGACCTACGAGTTGCAAATCAAATATTCAAATATGAAAACCAATCAGGAAGGACAAAGTAGACAGAGAAGGGAAGGATCAACCTTTGAAGTTGTAGAAAATTTGAATTGGACTGATTCACCACTCCTAGTGAATGAGTACCAATTCTAGATAGGTTTTAGGTTTTTACAGATTCAAATACCCTTTTGGTAGATTCTAGTTCCTACACAGTTTCCCAGAAACATGACTGATTCACCCAGCTTGGTGAATGAGTCCCAGTCAATATTAAAAGTGGAATTTCTAGTGATTCATACCTCTATTCATCCTTCTCTATATTTCGAGGTGCACACATGTTATGTTTTATAGTTTTTTGTGTTGTTTCATTCACTTTTTTAGGTCATTTAGTGTTAGTTTGCATTCAATTAGGGTTTTTCATTCCATCTTGCATTTCATTATCTTTTCCAAGTCTAAACTTGGTGGTGAACCTCTTATTAGATCATATTCACCTCTTAGGACAACCTTATTGCAAGATCTTTTCCTCTTTTGTTTTAAGATCTCTAGGGTTATCCTTGAGTGGAAGCTTCAAAAGTGGGTGTGATCTAACACTTAATCAACATCATTTCATCTCCACCATTTTTTTAGGTTCCACCCCTATCTCTATCTCCTTACCTATCCCCTAATTCTATCTCTCCCTCTTTCTCTCCCTCTCACTCCCTCTCTCCCTATGAGTCCCTCTTTCTATATATCTTTACTTCTCTTCTACCATATCTTTATTTCTCTTTAGCCCTCTCTCTCTATCTATATATAGATGTATGTATATGTATATGTATATGTATATCCATATCTCTCTCTCATTCACACACATATACAAACTCTTTATTTCTCCCCTATCTCTATTTATATATATCTCTCTCACTCTCTCTCTCTTTATCATTCCTTCTTTATCCCTCCTATATCTATATCTATCTCCATCTCAACCTATATCTCTATCATCTTCTCTATATCACCTATCTTTGTCTCCTTATCCCCTCTCTCTCACTTTTCCCTCCTCTATCTCTCCATTTTTCTATCCCTATCTCATTCTCTTGCCCTCTCTTCATATTATAATTTTAGTGTTTTTCTATATTTAATGTTTATATATATATATATGTGTATATATATATATATATATAATTCATTGAAAAACATGTGCAAATTATATTTATTATTACAATTATATGAAATATAATACACATTATTAAATATAAATATGTAATAGATAATATTTTTATCAATATTATGATTTAAATTAATGTATAAGAAATATAACAACTTAATGAGTCTTGAGAAAAAGAGATGAAATGAGAGAAGGGATGAAAAGTAGGGGAATAGATAAGAGGGAGGGATGGAAATCTGCCACTTACCATACATAATACAAGATAATAGAACTCAATTATCTATTAATTACCCAATTCAATAGTTCAAACTATTCAGGAAGCATATAGTTGATGAAATTAGACTCAATTATTCCTAGAATTAGGGTTTTATGAGTTTACATGGAACTTTGTTGATGGGTGTTTTTTCACTTCCCAACACAGATAACACACAAGTATGTTGCCTCTCTTGAAAGGTGAAAATTTGCAATTGTGTTTCAAAAAATCACCCCAAGGTCTCTCGGGTGTCAGGCCATGACTTGCAAAAATAGCTTAGTTGTTTGATGTGATTTATTGGTAATCACAAGGGGCCTTTATGGTTTTCAAAGCTTGGATGTTTCAAGGGTCTATAATGGAGTTTCAAATTTGTGGAAGTGGATGAACAGTGATAGCAATGTCAAAACAACAGTCTGAAACTCACTTTTTTCATTAGATTTAGCTTTATAGTGATGTTGGAATTGTGTATTTAATTTAGATATTAAAAGAAATAGAAAAAGAGAAAGTTTTTAGAGGTTTTCCTAAGGCTGCAACTAAGATGAACGGTAACAATGAAGGATTCTATAGTGGACAGACTTCCAAACTGAATTTTACTTAACTAGGGACAACCCACAATATCATAAAACTAGTACAATCTTCTAAGGCTTATTTATGATTTTCAAACTACAACAAGAGTACTCAAGCATGCATATACACAGTTGAAGTCAAGTGATATAAATGAAATATCTTAGACTAACTTCACACAAAATAATTCATCAACAATTTGCTAAAATTATGAGCTTAAAATGCATCAAACACTATAGCATACATCCACCATTAAAGCATGTCATGAACTACTAACTAAAAATAGACTTAAACTGAAATAAGAAATATTGAAATAAACTATTGGAGATAGAATCATGCACACATGGATAACAATACACAAGAAACCATTAACTCAATGCTTTTCTTATATATGTTGCAACAACATGTCTTTACACAACAACTCATCTCTCTCTTTTAAAATGAGAGGATGCCCCTATTTATAGTATTCCAAAAGAAGAATGAATGGACAAGATTCATTTACAATGACTAGCTCAGATTCATTCTAACTTAGGGTTTCACCTACCCCCAAAATTTACAATATAAAATTAGACTCTTTTGTATTTTTCCTATTTTGTCCTATAGTCTATTTTTCCCTCTAGCTACTTATTTAATAATTCATCATCTATTATGGGATTTCTAGCTTCCTTTTGCAAAGTAGCATAATAAACAAACTTTCCAAGAACAACCCGAAGTTTTTCCCATTCGAAAAAGTCAAATTTAGTGATGCGGAAGGAAATCCTTTTGAGATCATTTACCATTTCCTCATGGTGCTTCACACATGTATCTACCATTTTAACCATATGGTCCGACTCTGAGAAATCCCACACAGCAAAATCTATTAAATCCACCGACAAAGTGTTGTCAACTCCCTGTTCCACCCTCTTGTGAAACTCACATTTCACTGCTTCTGGATCTAGTTCCTAAGCCATAATTTTGTGACCTATCACTAATTCTAGGAGGCCATTTGCCTCAACCAAGTGAGTAACAACATTGACATGGATATCATCCAGTTCTATCAATTACCTCCCTAGAATTACCTTTCTGAATTCAAGATTGTGCACCCAATCATTGAGCAAGCCATGATCCTCCTTTGATAAGGCCAGATCCTTCTCATAGACCTCTATTGATAGTTTCAATATAATTTGTAACTTGGGGTACATTATTTTGTAAAGATCAGGGAAATCTTTACAAGTGTCTACTTCTTTTTCAATCTCCTTTTTGCAAAATCAAATAATAATTATGCATTATGGCTGCATAATGGATGCCTTTATCACCCATGTCAATGACCCTCTTGAACCAATGTGGACAGTCCAATTCTTCATTTTCTCCATTTTATTCACCTCATTCTTGGATAAGATGGTAGGTGTGAGCAATTATAAAGGGGCTTCCTCTCCTTACGTAGTCTATTTCTATATGAAGGCAGTCAATTCCATCACCTGCGCCTTTAGTTCCTCCTTCATTGATTAATATTTGTTCATTTGTTGTAGGATGGTGGACACTGGCCCCTAAAATTCATCAATATTTTTAGCATGAGATGTGGGCCCCAAATTGATGGTCATCATCTAATATTCCTTTCCTTGGATGGTGCTTGCATATTTTTTGGCTGCGAGGGTAGCTACTTGCAATACCCTAGAGCCAGAAGCATCAGTGGTTATATGAGATTTGATCTTTGGCTTCTTCTCCTTTTGGGTCTTAACTTGTGCTTAGGCTAAGATTGCCTCCATTTGGACCTTAGGATTTGCAAGCACTAGAGTTTTTTTCTTAAGTTGTTGTTGTAGCCATGAGGGGACTTTCGTTTGACATTCTGGGGATTCATGATCCCCCTCATCTTCATGTTGCTTTGAAGGCTCATTCTCTTCATTCTTGGGAGCCTCTTCATCATTTCTCTCTTCCTCATCTAGGTCCTCTTCTTGTATAGCCTTCCCCTTGTTAGGCTCAATGATCTCTACATCTTCAGCTATGTTTTCTTCTGATGTTGCCCCTTTATTTTCTTCACATCTTTTTCTAGGCCCAACATCCTTTTATTTTGTGTTATCTTCTTCTTATGTGTCTTTCTCTCCCTATTGGGGCACTTCTTTATGTTGTAGTCCCTCGTCTTGAACAATTTGTGGAGTTTCATTGATTATTTCTGCATTATTATCTGTGTCAATTTTCCCTTCCTTAGAGCAATGATCCTCGAGGTTTGCTCCCTCATCCTTGTGCTCTTGGGGCCATTCCCCCTTAGGTTCTTGGTCAGATGTTTCAACTGCATAGTAATAATCTAGCTTGTCTACATCTCCACCCTTCAGAATTTTTTGCCTTTCTTCATCATAGGCCACTTCATGTAAATTAACTCTCATTCCTCCCTCTAGATCCTCAAAATAGTCATCTCAATTCAAGTCTTATGGCTCATCAAAAATACCCTCTATTTCTTCCTTTGGTTGCTCTATGTTCAGCCTCTCCATTTCTTCAGAGAATTACATCATGGCCTTCATCTTTGGTGGCTTAGTGGGAGGTGGTACGAGAGGCAAGGCAATTTCAAGTTGGGCCATTAACACTTGGACTTGAGGGTTAATGATTACCCCAGAGAGCTTGGATAGAACAATTTTCTTATAAGTGGAAAAGGCATGTGGTAGGGTTATAGGTGTCATGGAATTTTTTGGTAGGGATGGTGGTAGAGTAGAAAGCATGGGTAGTGGAGGTGGAAGCAAGGAAGATGATAGTGGAGAATTGGTGGAAGAGGGAGAATCTAATACCACCATAGGAGCAATTGGTGAGGCTAAGGTGAGGTGGACAAAAATATCCACAACAGGCAGAGATGACATAGGTAATGATTGGGGAGTGGTAGGGTATGGTGCAGTGGTAGTGGTAGTGGTTGATGGGGATACAGAGGTGGTAGGCAGTGGTGAGTGCGATTGCTTAGCTTCTTCTTCATGTTGGGTTCCTTCCTCCTTGATGTTTGGAATTTCAAGAATAAAAGTTCATGTTATCTTTTCCTTCTTTGGTGGTTTTTGCCTTCCTGTCAATTTTCTTGTATATATTTGTGCTTGTGATTTCACGTAGATATATTTATTTTTTTCCTCACTCTCTTGATAGTTTGGGACTTGGGAGCTTCACCAAATGATCCTAAAGTAGCACCACTATCAATTTCACTTTCCAACTCATCCTCGAGCTCTCATATGTCAACTATGCACCTTGCTCATCCAATTTAGTTATCTATTCATCAATCCATTGCTTGGTCCTCTGCTCCATCGAGTGAGTAACAAAATTCAGATTTGTGACCTTTGGCTCATTCTAGTCAATGACCAACAATGACACATTAATTGGAGCATTGTATTTTTTATCAAGAACGTTTTCCTTTTCAACAATTTGATCGGGCACTGAGTATAGGCTAATGGATTTCACAAACCCGGTAGTAATCCTCATGTAATGCCACTTTTTGACCTCGAAATCATAGTCACAATTTTTTGATAAATATTTGAGATGTGGCCAGTTGTAATGTACCCTTTTTTGGGATAACCCTAAATATTCCCTCATTTATCGATTTCAAATAAACAATTTGGTTTAGGGAATATCTATAAATGAATTAGAAAATATTTACAAGATAACATTATATGATGCTCTCATTTGAATATGTAAAGGAAACAAGGAAATTAATATTAGTGATACAATTACCTATTTAAGATCTATAAGTATGTTAGTAAACATTTATAAAGACAACATCATTTTATAGGTATATTGAATCTTCTTTAGATTTTCCTAATTAATTCTTCCTTGAGTATGATGGTCAGATAGGGTGCCCAAGAATCCCTAGGCCCAACGGCAGTTTATCCCCCTTGCCATCCATATGGGGTAGTGTACCTAGTATTCTACCTTTGTTTCCCTATACCAGAACCATCATTGCTCAATCATATTGAGAGGTTGAGGGTGCAGGTATAATAGGGTGTCCTAGATAGTCATTTCCTCTAAGCCCAAGAGCACTTTGCCCCTCTCAACCCATGTGGCCCTTGCCATCTAGATGAGTGATGTACTCAGAGGGTGACCTCACATGTTGTTTCCCCTTTAGTAGGCCCTCAACTCTCTTATCACTATAATCATATTATCCAAAATGTAATCCATATTTTAATCTTACATATTGATTCAATCCATATAGAGATCAATAATACATACATCATTTCATATTTAGCAATGTACGAAGAATCAAATTTATGCAAGTATTTATAATTACCTGGGTGTGATTTTTTGGAGCTTTCCTTGATCCTCACTATCACTAGATTGGCAAAACTTATTTTCCTTTTATCCAGTCATGATGCCTTCCTTCCTTATTCTATGTTTCAATAGAATGATAGATCATAATTGTCTTCAATATCGCCAGGGTAAGAGAGATGTAATTAGTCTTTCCTTTTCTCTTCTTCCATGTTTGTTTTATATGGTTTCACACACAATAATTATGATAGAATATATCACCATAACATCATTAGTTTTCAAATTCAAAATAACATATTAGCAAGACTATAATAGTAACATGCATACCCCGAAATGATGATAATAAATAACATCAGTTAGACAAATGTTATTATGTGTAAATTATATTTATCAATCACCTATAATATATATATCAATCATCAAATATTTAAATATATTTATCAATAAATTAATATATTTAAACAAATTTAACAATCATGTTTAGATACATTTATCAACCACCAACTGTTATTTAAATTCCCTATTTATTTTCCAATCATCCACATCTAAATTCATAATGTATTAACAGATTTCTCTTTCTAAATACATAAGCATAAGCTATTATTTTAATCCTCATCTCATTTCATAATGCATTAAACTGTTGATTATCTTCAACATAACATATTTTCTAAGATCATTATCTACATCTTCAATATATTCCTAACTAATTATTTGAAAACAAAAAATACTTACAACCTTGCTTTGGTTCAATCTGCAGAAATCATCCTCTATTTTCCCAGCCACCACGATCTGAATTTTGGAATATATGTATATATATATATTTTTTTTATAAATGATTTTCTATTTTTGTCTAAATTTATCCTCCCTCTTTTCTTTCTTGTTTGGAATTATCTACCTTTCTATGGTCCGTTCTATCAAGAGACAATGACTTTGGGCATTATTTGCACCTCCTCAAGGGACGTAACCCCTTAATTGTGGTTGTTGAAATAAGTTTGATCATTGCCTTTTATAGGGACAATGTCATCTCACTAATAACCAATGCCTTTAGATTTATTTATTTATTAACAAAGGCATAGTCATATTTAAATATTAGTTTCTTGGAATATTATTTTCAGACTCACTTTATATTTAGTATTATTATTATGATAGTTATAATTAATAATAACTTGTTCTTTTTTGTGTATTAATTGTATTACAATTATATTCTTCTAAATATTAATTTATCTATTATGATAATTATATTATAGTTATAATATTATTTGTAATTGTAATAATTTTTTAGTTGCTTTTATTTATTAATAATAATAAAATTGCCCATATATATATATATTTATTTATTTATTTTCTCATTTATTTATATTTAAATGTGTTACAATTTTGGGGACATGATAGTCCTCACCTCCGAAGATTTCTTTTCCTCAAGGAATCACAATTCCAAATGTCTTTTCTATTAGGATTCGCATCCTTTCACACCTCCTTCCTATTCTTGAGTATCTAACTTAGGTCTTTTGCAAGGTTAACTAAGGTTTTATTCTTAATTGGATTCTCCTATTAAAATTCTCTCCCTTTTTGTATCAAAAATTTGAGGGAGTCACGCCCTTTTTCGCTTCGATAGTCACAATTCTTTATTTATTTATTTTGATAAGTTAATAGCTGATAAGGCCAACACCATATATATTATCGATCAAAAAATATTACAAGGCTGCCTTTTGGCACAGTTTAAACTTCAAAATGACATATATTCCTAGGAGACATACTATATTTCTCCCTTCCTACCAACCTAGCTTATATTAACCTAGTTACTTGTTTTGAGCAGTAAATACACTACTATGTTGACTGGATTTCATGACTACTTGGCCCTTCTTCCCTTCGGCTTCCAAGGCCCATGCAGAGCAGTGAATAGGGGACTAGTTGCATCATATCCTGATGCTTGGGGCAACGCTTCCTTGTGCATTTGTTTTGCATATGCCACACAAGTCTTCACTAGGAACTCCAATTTGCATTTTTTATGGGCAGGGCCATTCACAATTTCCTCCATGTCCCATCCATCTTCCTCTACCTAGTCCTCCCCTGAGTCTGGGAGAATCGGGAGTACCAGTCTAGTGTTCACCTCATCGTCACTCTCCACATCAAATCCCTCCCTTTCCATGTAGTTTCCCAGAGCCTCTTTTGATATTGGCTCTATGAGCCCTACCGCCATCAGGAGGAAACTAAGAATTCTATCTATGTCTGCATCGTGCTCTCTCAGTGCCTCTAGCTCAACCATAGACAGGATAGGAAATTTTGGAATTGGCCTCCCACCACTCCTCTTTAGCAGGTAGTAATGTTGTGGCATCGGTATTTGACTGTGCTCATCGATGTTGTCCAAGACTGCATCTATTTTCCCCAGGTAAGCGTGCTTAAAAATGCATTGACAGAGATTTTTTACCCTGGCTTTCACCACTCCCCAGTAGAGAGAAATTGCAAGAAACATTTCAGGTATATATATGTTGAGGTGATGCTTGTGGAAAGACCATATGAACTCCCTCCCCAGAACCTCTTTCATTGCATGAATTACCAACTTATCCTTAACTGTAAGGATACCACAAAGACTTATATCTATTACCTCCCCCTGGAAAGGAACCATGGTGGTAGTAGTTTCCAGGCACACCGAAGTATCCATTTCTTAACTCCAACCTTTCCAAATGCTTTTGCTAATGTGATCTTTACCACTACACTAGCTATTCTTATAGCCAACTATTTTTCTTTTCGATCTTGCCTTAAAGGCACCATTGCTTCACATGAATGAGCCTTTACTTCAGTCCTTCCTTCTTGAGGTCACCAACCTGATGTGACTAGATTTCGCCTTCAGTCAATCTGCAAGATTTTGAAGGGACGTTTTGCCGACCTTTTGTGACGATCGCTCAAATCCCCAGATGTACTTAGCTTGCCATTTGCAATTTCCAATGCTGCCACCAATGCTTTTTCATTATGTTGACGAGACCCTCTCCACAGGGTTGGCTTAGTTGTCTCCTCCCGAGCCGAACTCCAATTTTGTTGTCGTGTGCTTAGCCAGGCTATCAACCACGGTATTACCTTCATGGTATACGTGGCTGACACAAAATTCATCGAAGGATGATGTTAGAGTCCGTATTTTACTTAACCATCTCCTTAGTATCCAATTTGGTGTGGTGTTGCATCTTATGGTGTTCACTATAATTAGTGAATCTCCCTCTAGATGCAGTTTTGATGCTCCGAGTTTTTTTCCTAATTCGACTCCACACAGTGCCGCTCTTATTTATGCCATATTATTGGTTGCTTGTCCTATATTTTTTGCTTCTTGAGTGATCACCTTCCCCTCAAAGTCACGTGCCACACAAACAATGCCAGCTGCTTCAGGATTTCCCAAGGAAGCGCCATCGAAGTTTATTTTAATCCACCCTGGTTGAGGTTTCTGCCAAAATGTTTCGCATCTGATTTCAACCTTATGCGGATCCTTTCGAGTGCTTATAATGGGGGGGATATGTACCCCATCGAACTTATTAGAGAGCTCAATATGCTTATTGGAGAATACGTTCTTTGGGTAAGGTATGTTTTTTGTTGCATTGTTTGCAAGTTCTATGACTGCCTTATTCATTCGACCTGCTAATTGTTCTCTCCCCAGTGATTGCTCCTAAAAGATGCATCTATTTCGCTCCTTCCATATTTCCCAGCATATTGTGGATGGAATTATTCACCACATGCTGCTGAATAGCCCTTTGTCTAGATTATTCAGCCATGCAACTAACCAATCCCAAAGGTTTGAAGAAATAGGGGTAGGGAAATCTAGATTTTTGAGGATGTGTTTCCAACAGGCATCTACATAGGGGCAGGTAAGCATGAGGTGGGATGCTGATTCTGCCTGATTCTTACACATTACACATCTGCTAGGTCCTTTGAATCCTAAATTTGATAGCCTATCTTGGGTTAATATCCTTCCCTGAGAGGCTAGCCATAAGAACACTTCAACTTTAGGTAGGACATCTCTCCCCCAACATAGTGAATTTGTCCAAGTTTTCCTCTCCACCCTTTTATCCTTGATTCTATAACCCAGTTTTACTTTATATTCACCATTAGCCGAGGCACTCCATCTCAAGACATCTTCCCCTTCATTGACAGGGAAGGATCTGGCTTCCATTATCCTTTTCAGGGCCTTTTTTTGTGTTGAAGGGGCATTGAGTGTGTCTAGATTTTTCCACCTCCATTTCTTAACACCATTCGCCCATATAAATCCCCCATAGTTACTTATCTTGTGGCCCCATACTCTAATGGTTTCTTCCTTGATTTCCTCTAGTCCCAACCTATTGTTTAATTTAGCATATCCATCCCACAATTCTTCCCATAATGATGCTTTTCTACCATTATGGACTTCCCATGAGACATGTTTGTGAATAATATCTTTGCATTCGCATATAAAGTTCTTGATTGCCAACCCTTTTGGAGGATTGTGTACCCTGACTATGCTTATGGGCTCATTTGAGTCAACATATTTCTTCCTCAGGATTCTAATCCATTTGTGATTTCTTGTGTACATTTTCTAGACTAGTTTGGCCCCCATAGCCAGGTTCATTTTCTTCATCTGCCTAATTCCTACTCCACTCGAAACCTAAGGTTTACATACCTTATCCTAGGCTAGTAACGGTACTTTGTTTAGGTCCTCTAGACCATTCCAAAAGAACTTTCTCAAAATTTGATTAAGTTGGTCTACAATACCCTTAGGGATTTTTAGGCAAGACATTGAGTAGATAGGGATTGCTGCCAAAACTGTTTTAACCAGGATAAGCCTACCTACTGATGTTAGCCATTTCCCTTTCCATAGTTCCATTTTATTTTTGTAATTTCCTACTAGTCTTTCCCAATAGGTGGTGCAGTTAGCTCCTGTGAATAATGGCATTCCAAGAAATCTCCCTGGTAGGTTGGCTGATTTGATACCCAAGATTCTTGTGAGGTCGCATTGGAGGCTAGGTTGGGTATTGAGAAAGAAGACTTATGATTTCCTCCAGTTGATGGCTTGGCCAAAAGCTTTGTTGTAATTATTCAAACTTCTTTGATTTTTCTTGCCTCCATTCTTGTGGCTAATCCAAAGAAGATGGTGTCATCCACGAATTGTTGGTGTGTACTTTCTCCTACCCCAGGTGTTGCCTCAATTCCTTTCCAAGAGCCTTCCTCTCTGGATTGGCTTATTTTACTACCCAGGGCTTTTCCCATTATGATAAAAAGAAATGGGGAAAGTGGATCACCTTGTCTTATCCCCCGAGTACATTTAATGAATCTCTGGGCTACTCCTTTTATTAATATTGAAAATCTTGGGCTGTTTATACAGCTTTTGATCCAATCTACTATTTCCTTATCAAAACCAAATTCTACTAACACATCTAGCAAGAATTGCCTATCCACCTGGTCGTAAGCCTTTAGGATATCGAATTTCAGGATCGTGCTTGGTAGTCTTAACTTCCTTGCTGAGTGCATTGTTTCATGAGTCACTATTATCCCTTCCACAATAGACCTACCCGAAATGAAACCACTTTGTTCTTTTGAGATGATTTTCATGATTATTTTGTATATTGTGTTACGAAGGGAAATTGGCCTGAATTCCCCCATGTAGTTTGCCTCCTTCTTTTTTGGGATAAGTGCTATGAAGGTATGATTGATTGCTCCTAGCATTACTTTTTTCTTCCTTGACTCTTCTACTGCTTTGACTAGATCTTCTCTAATTATTTCCCAATAAGTTTGGAAGAAGGATGCCGAGAAGCCATCCGGGCCCGCGGATTTGTCTGCTCCTAGTTGGAAAGTTTCCTTTTTAACTTCCTCCATACTTATAGGTTTAGTGAGTTCTATATTTTCATTGTTTGAGATCAATTTTGGTATTCTCCTAATGAACTCCTCCCTCACTCCAACATCCACATGTTCTTCTTTTTTAAAGAGTGACTCAAAGTACCCCACAACTTTCTGATTATTTATGGCAATAGACCCATCATTTCTCACCAAATCTGTTACTCTTTTCACATTTCTTTTAACCAAGGTTGAGTTATGAAAGAACCTAGTGTTTCTATCTCCTTCTTGGAGCCATTGTTCCCTAGATTTTTTCTTGGACAATGACATTCCATTCTTGCTAGGGATTCAGATTGGGCTTCTGGTAAGACTTTCTCCCTTAGGTACTCCTCTTGCCCCATACCATCCTTGATTATTTTCTCATTTAACATTTTGAGCTAGTTTTCTATCTTATAACTTTCTTCGAAGATATTTTTGAAATGTTCTTTATTCCAAATTCTCAAAAAAAAATTGATATGAGCAAGTTTATTTTGGAAGACGAAAAGGTGTGAGTTGTTACCGATCCAAACATCTTTCCACCATATCGATATCTGATCAAAGAGGCTTGGGTCCCTCATCCACATTTTTTCAAATTTGAAGGGAGATCCCCCTTTAAAATTATCTGGCCGGAGTTCAAGTTGTATTGGGAAATGGTCTGAGCCACTCCAAGGGAGAATTGAAGCATCCAACAAGTTCATTCCTTGATTCCAATCTCCCTTTACCAGGAATCTGTCCAGTTTTTCTGCTATTCCAGAGTGACCCGATCTTCTGTTGGTCCAAGTATTTATCTCTCTTAACATATTTTGATCTATAAATTTCTGGAAATCTACTTGAGATCTTATCAAATTTTGCAGTCTTCCCAGCTTCTCCGAGTTGTTTAGAGTAGCATTGAGGTCCCCACCAATTATAGTTTTGACTTCTATTGTTTGACTCAGGAAGGTTGAGATTTTTGCCCAGAGGAGCCTTTTATCCACTAGTGCTATAGGGCCATATACATTGATCAAATTGAATTATGAATTAGATCTTGATATAGTCGAATTGAGACTACTGACCAATTCTGCTTATCCACCATGGGTTTGCAACATACTGAGGTAGGGTTCTAGAATATCCCAAGTTCCCCAGAAGCCCCTATTGATTCTTTACAAAATACTTCCCAACCTCTCCACCACTTCAGTTTCCTTTCCTATTCCTCCTTACTCCATTTTGTCTCCTGAATTATTTAAATATTTGGCTTGTCACTATCTATCTGATGCCTGAAGTGGTGCCATTTCCTAGGGGTGTTTAAGCCCCTAGTGTTCCAACTTAATATTTTCATGGTTCCTCGGGAAGGGGAAGTCCCTTCCTATTTCTAAGGATTGTTTGGCCTAGTTTGGTTTGTCCTTTGGCTGCCCCTACCATTTTTAATTTCTCCTTATTGGGCTTACAGCCTCTTTGGCTATTTGATTCAATCCTTGGTGTTTTTCTTGCCGAGGGTATTTTCTCAATTCCTCTTTCAGCCAATATACCCTCTTGATATTCTTCAAAGCTTTCATCATACTCTAATTATGAATCCACACTCCCTGCCTCCTGATTTTCCTCTGAGCCTTCCTTTGGGTCCTTGTTGTTGATAAGTTATTTTGTGGCTGATGTCTCTCTAATTTTCCCCTTCTATTTTTCCGCTTATTTTTCCTTTGTTACTACTAACTGATTTTCATGCCTAATGTCTATGAGATGGGGAAAACTATCTTCCCCCTGAATTTTGACTTCTGAACAGGTTCCATGGTTATCTTGCACTAACCACCAATTTGATTGGTTTGCTTCTTGGCTGGTGTCCAGGAGTGTTTTCCTTCCTAGATCATACACCAACTATCCTGAATGCATTGAATCCACCATTTCTTTTTCATGGAATTCCATTGCTTGTCCCACATCTAATTTATTTCTATTTTTTTCCCACTCCTTATTCTATTCTGATTCCCTCGTTTTGTTGATCTCCCACTTTTCTATGCAATCTTCCTTATCATGCTTCACTGATTTTCATTTAGGGCATAAATGCAGGTTATCCTCCCTGTACACTTCCTGCCTCCAAGAACTTGGTTCGGATATGAGTTCTATCATTCTAGGAACCTCTTTCCCTTGAGATATTGCTACAAAAATTCAGAAATAAGGTCCTTTCTTTCTATCCACCTAGATGTTACCGATACTTTGGAGTTTTCCTAGAAGTTTACCTATTCCTTCTAGGGTTTTTTCTGACCAGTAATCCGAGGGTAGGTTGCATAGACTTATCCATATTGCCCTTCCCCGAACCCATTCTTTCCATGACTCAAAATTTGACCTCCATTCCACAGGGTGAACTTAGGCACCATCCATAAAATAGGGTGCTGATTGTAGAGCCTTATTCCTCCTTTCCTAGCTACGAAACTTAATCAGAAACTAGTTATTTTCCAAGGCATTTACTGATGTCTCTTCCCCCCAGCTTTACCTACACCATTCTTCCATGGATTTCCAACTTTTTTGTCCTTCTCCCCCCCATTTTGCGAACATTCCAAAATTTTGCATAATTTCATGAGTTTTCTTAACTACTTCATTATTGACATTTAGAATCGATATGGATGTTGGTATGAACTTACCTTTATTCATCATTCCCCTAATCTCTCTTGCAGTCTTGTCTGCTCCTTTGCATAATGGGGCTTTGGTTAGATCCATTTGGCGCCAATTTTTGGTCAGGTCTCTTTTCACTCCTTCCTTTTCCCTGAACCACCCTTTCAATTTTGTGAGGTGCCACCTCCAGCCACCATTGAATTCCAGATTCCTTCCTTGCACAAAGTGATTGGATCTGACCCATGGAGGTCCTTGACCTAGCCAGGCCCTGTTTCTCCGACGCCTTTGATCCAACACAACCTGTTTCTATTGTTGATAGTAAGGATGACATTTTTCCACCCAAACACCATTCTCCATCACCCATTGGGGCCTATGCATTTCTAAACCATGATTCCAGCCAAAATTTTCATAGGTCGTCCATCCCTTATTATTTTTTTCTTTGAATTCTTCAAAGGGAATTGTTCTATCCATTTCCTCGCTCCATTTCTCCTTGTTTCTTCTTATCTTTTCTAGTGCCGAATTTCATTGCTGGCTAATGTCCACCTCTAGCATGTTGTGCCTTTGCTTCTTCTCCTACCATGGCTCCTGGTCCCAGCTTATCTCTCCGTCCTCCTTCCTTGGCTCATGTGCTTCCTTTTGTTCTACCACGCCTTCCTATGATGCCTCGTTGGATTTTTTTGCTTCACCCATTTTTTTAAATTACAATTCTTTATTACTGCATTTGGATACTAATAATAGTTCATTTTTAGATAATTTAATTTGTTAGTACCTCCCAACTCAAGAGGTATTTGGATAGAAATAGTTCTTATACTATGTAGTAATCATAAACACCCATGGAGTAATTTTTTTTGAAGGCACATCTGGAATGAAGCAAACACAGGGATATACTTAATGAAGCATGTAAATAAATGCATGCAGTATATGCCAGAATACATGTGGGTTACAAATTATATCCATAAATACACATATGTCACAAAGTGTGAATACATGTGAGTTACAAGAAATACACATGAATACAAGACAAAATGTATACACATGAATACCAGTCACAAAGTATACACTTGATCACATATAAATCATAATGTAAGCCACAAAGTATACACTTGAATGCACTTGAATACACATAAGTCATAGTATGCACTTGGATACACTTCAATACACGTAAATCACATTGTAGACACTTGAATGAATTTGAATACATAAGTCACATTTGAATACACTTGAATACATAAGTCATAAGGTATACACTTGAATGCACTTGAATACATATAAGCCACACTTAAATGCACTTGAATTCACAAGGTATACACTTGGATACATATAACTCACATGGTATATACTTGAATGCATTTGAATACATAATTCACACTTGAGTACACTTGAATACATAAGTCACAAGGTATACATTTGAATGCACTTAAGTCGCATGGATACACATATGCATATGAGTATAGTCATTTCATAATATACATTTTATAACTTAAAATCACATAAATCAAAAATTAATACAAACAACCAAGTGAATAAGTAGCTTAAGCAAGCGAGCACCCAATTCAAACAAGTGGGAAAGTAGCTCAATCAAGTAGCTCAACCACACAAGAAATTAGCTCAAGAAAGAAAACAAGTAGCTCAAGAAAGCAAGCGATTATCTCAAGTACATAGGAAAGTAGCTCAACCACACAAGCAAGTAGCTCAACCACACAAGCAAGTAGCTCAAGAAATCATACAAGTAGCTCAATAAAGCAAGCAATTAGCTCAAGTAGACAAGAAAGTAGCTCAACCACATAAGCAAGTAGCTCAACCACATAGGAAAGTAGCTCAAGCAAGAAAACAAGTAGCTCAAGCAAGCAAGAAATTAGCTCAAGCACACAAGCAAGTAGCTCAACCACACAAGAAAGTAGCTAAACCACAAGAAAGTAGATAAACCACACAGGAAAGTAGCTCAAGCAAGAAAAAATGTAGCTCAAGAAATCAAGCAATCAGCTCAAGCACGGAGGAAATTAGCTCAAGCAAGAAAACAAGTAGCTCAAGCAAGCAACCAACCAATCAGCTCAAGCTAGTAGGAAACCAGCTCAAGCACCCTGATGGACAATATTTTTAACATTTTCATAGGTTTTAAGAATAAAGTAATCATAAACATAATGACGAGTTCCACCATACATCACAAGCTCTAACATTCATCACACACACAATGGCTAACTAGCACATCCCAATAGTTGACATACCCATGTCCATAATGCATCTCATATAGAAAGAATATTGGTGCATTTGCACACTAAACTGTGGGTCCTATCCTTTCCTTTGGTCTTCTACACCATTGGGAAAATGGGAAGAGGATTTGGTGCATCCCATACTACACCACGGGTCCATCCTCAACCCCACAAGGCCAAGTATACAATCTAAAAAATGAGAAGGGGATTTGGTACATCCCATACTACACCCCAAGTCATTCCACCATCCCAAGGTCACCAAGTATACACATCGATACACGCATATGGAGGTGCATAAGTGGCCTACG
This sequence comes from Sequoiadendron giganteum, assembly GCA_007115665.2. NCBI lineage: Eukaryota > Viridiplantae > Streptophyta > Pinopsida > Cupressales > Cupressaceae > Sequoiadendron > Sequoiadendron giganteum. Next base: position 50,812,866 of record CM021100.1, on the reverse strand, counting down.
TAATAAGGCTTGAATAGTTATTTCTAATTTAGAGTTGGTTTATACATAGGCTGGCAGGAACATGCTTTGATACCACTTGTAATGTCCCCCCTTTTTGGGATAACCCTAAATATGCCCTAATTTATCAATTTCAAATAAACAACTTGGTTTAGGGAATATATATAATAGAATTAGAAAATATTTACAAGATAATATTATATGATTCTCTCATTTGAATATGTAAAGGAAACAAGGAAAGTAAGATTAGTGATACAATTACTTGTTTAAGATCTGCAAATATGTTAGTAAATATTTACAAATGAAGACAACATCATTTTATAGGTATATTTCTTCTTTAGATTTTCCTAATTCATTATTCCTTGAGGATGATGGTCTGGTAGGGTCCCCAAGAATCCCCAGACCCAAGGGCATTTTACCCCCCTTGGCCCCATGTAGCCCTTTCCATCCATATGGGATGGTGTACCTAGTATTCTACCTTCGTTCCCCTATACCAGAACCACCATTACTCAATCATATTGAGAGGCCAAGGGTGCAACTACAGCAGGGTGTCCTACATAGTCATTTCCTCTAAGCCCAAGAGTAGTTTTATCCTATCACCTAATGTAGCCATTGCCATCTAGATGAGTGGTGTACTCAGAGGGTGACCTCAAACGTTGTTTCCCTTTTAGTAGGACCTCAACTCCCTTATCGCTATAATCATATTATCCAAAATGCAATCCATATTTTAATCTTACATATTGATTTAGTCCATATAGAGCTCAATAAAACATACATCATATTTAGCAATGTAGGGAGAATCAAATTTATGCAGGTACTTATACTTACCTAGGTGTGATCTAGTGGAGCTTTCCCTAATCCTCATAGTCACTAGATCGGCATAATTTATTTTCCTTTTATCTAGTCACAATGCCTTCCTTCCTTATTTTATGTTTCAATAGAATGATAGATCGTAATTGTCTTTAGTATTGTCGGGGGTGCAGAGATGTAATTAGACTTTCCTTTTCTCTTCTTCCATGGTTTTATTATATGGTTTCAGACACAATAATTATGATAGAATATATCACCATAACATCATTAGTTGTCCAATTCAAAATAACATATTAGCAATACTCTAATAGTAAAATGCATACCCCAAAATGATGATAATAAATAACATCAATTAGACAAATATTATTATGTATAAGTTGCATTTATCAATCTTAATATATTTAAAAATATTTATCAAATCATGTTTAGATACATTTATCAAGCACCAACTGTTATTTAAATTCCCTATTTATTTGTCAATCATCCACATATAAATTCTTAATTTATTAATAGATTTCTCTTTCTAAATACATAAGCATTAGCTATTATTTTAATCCTCATATCATTTCATAATGCATTAAACTATTCATTATCGTCAACATAACATATTTGCTAAGATCATTATCTACATCCTCAATATATTTCTAACTAATTATTTGAAAATAGAAAATACTTATAGCCTTGCTCTGGTCCAGTCCACAAAAATCACCCTCTATTTTCCCAGCCACCATGATCTGATTTTTAGAATATATATATTTTTTATAAATGATTTTCTAGTTTTTTTCTAAATTTATCCTCCCTCTTTCCTTTCTTGTTTGGAATTATCTACCTTTATATGGCCTGATCTGTCAAGAGACATGACTTTTTACATTATTTGCACCTCCTCAAGGGATGAACCCCGTACTTAATTGTGGTTGTTGAAATAAGTTTGGCTATTCCCTTTGTTAGGGACAATGCCTTCTCACTAAGAACCAATGCCTTTAGATTTTTATATTTATTAACAAAAGCATAGTCATATTTAAATATTACTTTCTTGGAATATTATTTTCAAAACTCACTTTATATTCAGTATTTTATTATAATAGTTATAATTAACAATAACTTGTTCTTTTTTGTATATTAATTGTATTACAATTATATTCTTGTGAATATTAATTTCTCTATTATGATAATTATATTATAATTATAAGATTATTTGTAATTGTAATAATTTTTGAGTTGCTTTTATTTATTAATAATAATAAAATTTCCCATATATATATATATATATGTATGTATGTATGTATGTATGTATGTATTTATTCATGTATGTATATGTATATATATATATTCTTATTTATTTTTATTTCAATGTGTTACAATTTTGGGGACATGACAGTCCTCATCGCCCAAGATTGCTTGTCCTCAAGCAATCACAATTCCAAATGTCTTTTCTATTATGATCCATGTTTTTTCACACCTCCTCCCTATTCTCGAGTTCCTAATTTAGGTCTTTTGCAAGTTTAACTAAGGTTATATTCTTAATTGGATTCTCTTGTTAAAATGCTCTCCCTTTTTGTATCACAAATTTGACAGAGTCACACCCTTTTTTGCTTCAATATTCACAATTCTTTATTATTGCATTTGTATACTAATAATAATTTAATTTTAGATAAGTTAATTTGTTAGTGACTCCCAACTCAAGAGGTATTTTGATAGACACGGTTCTTATACTATTTAGTAATCATAAACACCCATGGAGTAATGTTTGTTGAACATGATGGATCCCCCTAAACATTTTCTTGGTTCTATCATGAAAAAATTATGAAATATCCAGCTTGGTCCCTTGTTTTCTAGTTTTAGGTCATGTTCTTGTCACTATGATAGGGTTTTACCTTTATAAAATTTCCAAATTTTAGCATAAACCCTTGATCATTTTAATTTTACATTGACCTGTTTTTCCCATTCCCGATCACTTAAGTTGTCACTTGTGCCATTGCATTTGTTGATTTATTGGCCCTTAGTCTTAGGTTGATGGTCGCCTCATGTCTTTCTTGGTATTAATAGTCGAAGGATTAATCTAAAGAAAAATTTAAATCCTTAGCCTTAGTTATGGGTTGTTACCTCATTTATCTAGTCACATCCCCTTTTTATGAATAAATTTTGTGGAATGTGTAGAGTAAATCTTTGTGTGGGCTGTCTAATTGATTGAAATCAATCTCAACCATTCCCCAAATGCTCATACTAGTTTATCACTTCCTATTTTATTCACGCAGGCTGGCAGGCCTCAGCCACGTGTCTGGTATAATGGTGGATCGGGTATCCTTCCTAAGGATGACTGACTCATTTTAAAGATGATCAACAGTTGATTAATGGAGACATGGCCATATATTTTCTCCTCCTTGCCAGCCCATCTTGTTTATTCAATAGTATCTTAAAGACACAAGCTAGCGGGCGATGGCCACATGGTACCGATTTATGGTGGGGCTTGAATCCTCACATGGTAGTGGAATTTTTCTGAGGCATAATCAACGATAGATTTTATGACATGTTTTCTCATCAGGACTATTCCTTGTGTGCCTATATATTTTCAGCATTTAGGAGGAATGGTAACACGGGTTGGCAGGGGGAATAACATCTGTCATTTTGTTTGATCTAAGGGACCTTGGGAAACCATGTTTTTCTTAGTATAGATTGAAATCGATGGTTGATGGTAGGTGACATGGATTAATTCTGACCACTCCCCATCATCCCATGTGGGTCCGGCCTATGTCTTCTATCTTTTCACAGGCACACGGGAAAGTTCCATGCATATTACTTCTATAGTTCTAATAAAGGTGGATGTGGCTGGAGATAGTAGTTGAGATTGTTCCAGGGTAAAAATGACACTAAAATTAGAGCTAATTATTCAGCACACTTGTGAGACTGATAAATAGTTTTAGAGCCATCAAATTTGTCAGAGGTTGGTACATGTGGGAAAGTGAAATTGAAGTAATGCATGGAATGGGAAAATATGTTGAAGATAAATCATGGTCATTCCCCATTGTATTGCTATGATGAATTACAAGTGAGTTATTTTCTACGGGCAAGGGGGTAAATGTGACACGACATGTATGGTTGGAAAATTAAGCATGTGAATTACATGCAAGTTAAGGAAATACTTAAGTCTCTTGATTTGAGATGAGTATCAAATGCATTAGCTTACTTTTGTCATCATTAATAAGCTGAAATTTATAACTATTAATTTGGTTCAAAGTTTTGATCAATGGTTGAGATTTGAAAACAAGGTTAATTAATTAATAATGATCTCACATAAGCTCTCCTTGAAATTTAATGTAGATACACACCAATTGCTCTATTTAATAAGGACCACTTACTTTATTTTCTCACTATCCAATTAAGAAAGAATATAAGGTCGATGTACAGAAGTGATTTTTAGGTAGTCATTTTTGAGTGAATTGGTAATTCTATTTGGAGAAATTTTGTAGTAGAGTGGAAAATGGAAAGATAAGTGTAAATTTTAGCCTGGTTCATCATTCCAAGAGGCTCAATCCTCTGGAATTTTAGAGTTCTCCTCAGGATAAGGAAGGTGGACTATAGATAGCAATGATGTCAGTGAAGAAGACAAGAGCTACCAAAAGTTCAACACGAGTTGTTCTTAAGCATGCCTACCACCTTAGGGGCTGAACCATCTCAGAGGAAAAGGTAAGAAGGTTGAAAGGTTAGAAAGAGAAGCTACCAGAAGGAATAGGTATCACTGTGCTCTCATGGGATGTCATCATTCTCCCATTGAGATTTTCGATGATCCTTCTGATAGTGGGGATGAAACTTATTCTAGCTATCACCAGTATCTTATAGCCATGAAGGATTGGGTTGAATCCAAGGATGAGGTCATGATGGCTACTTCTCTGAAGATAAGGACACTGAGTGGGAACACCTATTCACTTGGTGACAAGGAAAATTAATATCATGTTACTTTCCTTGTTAGGTGCTCGGGTTTTTGCTCCTGTGTGTTGTTTTCTCTCTTGGGTTGGTGTGACATGAAGTGGGTCTCTGACATTTTTGGCTTTTTGTGCTAATAATGATTCTTTTTAGGGTGATATGGATCTGCATGTTTTTTATGCTGCCATAAAGATACTTTTTTATGATTGGTGGGATGGCTCTGATCAACGGTTCCTTGGATTTTGTTTTTTTTTTTCATTTGAAGGATGAATCCCCAACATCCGTTGGGAAATATTTTCTTTTTTTCTATTGAAATTCACTTTAAAATGAAAATGAAATGTGATGTGAAATGTATTCCAGCTTGGTGCTTGTTGCTCTCTTGGCTTATAAAAGGGATTCTAAGGCTGGATACAAGCGGGGGGATCACTAGGTCAAGGAGTCGATAGGTAAATAGGTACCTATTTTCAAGGAAAATAGATACAAGAACATGGATAGTAAGTTTCATAGTAACATGTTTTAGAAACAAGTCAGCCAATATATGTTTTGGATAAGCAATATAGACGAGAAAGTGATATAAAATTTATGTTTATTTTCTCTCCTTAATGCAAACTATACAAGCTATAAATATGATAATCAATGGTTATCTTGTTTATCTCTATTGACTCCCAATGGATATGTTGTTTCATTCTTGCTTGTTCATTCGAGGAATGCATGTAAATGCTTGAATTTAGTAGTAGGTTTGGTATAGTCTATGTATAAGGATGTTAGTAAGAAGTTAATTATGGATATAGTTGGTGGGAATATTTTAAGGCAATATCTCTAAGGCCATAGGTATTTTTTCTAAAATACAAGATCGATTATCTAATCATATAGGTTTATGGTTTGACTCTATTTTCTGGAATATGGCACTGGCCTGGTTTAGTATTCATGCTCTCTTTTGGTAACCGACTTGACTAAAAATCACACAACATAATTAAATTATTCTCTGAATGTTTCACTAGGCGTGTATGAATGTTAATGGGACCATATATTCTCTTTTTTAAGTTAATCATTATTGTGGAAGTTTGCCAAAATTTCAGGGTATGATGATTTTAAACATATGAGGAGAACTATTTTTTTGTTATGTGTTTTTATACTAGACACATAGGTATCTAGGAACATATTTGTTTCAGGATTACCCTCCCTAGTTCGATAGAGCCTAAAGAGAAGAATTAGAGATCCAAAATTCTTTACTTATGTTTTGGCCAATCCTTACCCTTACTGATAATTCTTCATGGAAAGTTCATAGGTTTGTGATGAGACTAAGTTTGGTTCTAAAACAATAACCAACATAAATGGTGACTCTACTGGGGAGCCATGGAAAAAGGTATTTATAGTAGATCATCTTGCCTTAATAGAGTCTGGGAAGTTCTATTTTACAAATCCTCATTGAAAGTGAGTGGCAACTCCGAAGAACTCTGAACCAGTGGAAAATATTGAAGTAGGGACTTCAAGTTACAACCAACTGAAAAGTTTGGTCCTCTACAAAGGAGGTGGTGACTCTATGAAAAGAACATGATAAAGTTTGATGCCCGTTGATACATCCAGGTATTCTCCCTTGTATTAGCCTACAAAGAGAATAGATCTAGATGGGTACGATTTTAAAGAAATATAAAAGTAATGATGCATTCCAAATTTAGTGAATTAAAGCACTAATAAAGGGAGTAGTGAAGATTATTCTGAATGCTTCATACATTCAAGTTTGTAATATGTGGAATAAGTAGTATATTTGTATTGAAACCCGCCCACTTGAGATATTTTGAATGTATTTATTTCTAAGATATGCATTGTAATATTTTAAGGTCATGATAAAGAAAGAAATAGGGGGGTAATCAATTATAGAGTTGATGTTTTAAATTGTAAAAGTGTGTGAAAAAAGTGTCATTCAATTATACATCCTTATTGGGTGAATGATATGAACATGAAGAGTGTGAAACCCCTGTCATGTCATTAAAGAAGTTTCTTTGTGGAAGGATATAAACCATTGAATTTTAATGGTATTCAAGATTTCCCAAAACCTTTTCCCAATGAAGTTAGGGAATGTTTTCCAAAGTTCAAAGGGGAAAGATCAGAATCAGCCTCTCAGCATCTACAAGAATTTTTTAATTTGATGAGAGATTATGAGATAAATCATGAAGATGTTGTTGTGAAGTTTTTTGTTCAAACTCTAAAGGGTGATTCTAGAGATTGGTTTCCATATTTTCCTATGTTCTATCTCTTCATAGAATGAATTCATGGTAGTATTCATTGAAGAATTTGGAGAAAGAATCAATCCATACTCAGTGAGACAAAGATTTAACATCCAGAAAGAAGAAGATGAATTGGTCCCAGCCTTCAACCTCATATTTTCAAAAACTATAAGGGACATTCTTGAAATTTTGAGACCAAATGATGCAATATGTTCAATTTTATACTTTGATGCTTTTGATGAAGAAATGAGTGATTTGTTAAAAGATAAGGAGCCTACAACACTACACCAGGCATATCAAATAGCTATGGATATTGAGAACAATATGAAATATTCAATGATGAAAGGATACATGGCTACAAGTGTTGGTTATCCTAGCACACCTCATGAAAATGGAACTCATGGGTCAGAAAATGGAAATGATTGTCAAAGTGATGTTGTTTCTGCTGATCCAATTTGTACATCACTACAACACATTGATCATAATGATTTTCAAGTTGAACATCAACAATATTCTAGCAAAATTGATCAAATGTCCTTTATTCAAGATTTTTCTAATATGAAGAGGAACGGGGATGAATCACTTTGTGATTTTTTCTCAAGATTTTTGGATGCCTTGTTGGAGGTCCCCAAAAAATTTAGACCTAAAGATTCAGCATGCATTGATTTATTTTTTGAAATCTTTGAGCTAGGTTTGAGTACCTTTCCAGAAGAATCACAACCTCATAGTTTTGATCAAGTGCTTGATTGGATAAAGAATGTTGAAGAAGCTCAGTGTGACCAAACACAAAAAATAATGCATCAATATGTTAATAGTTTTTGTCCCATTGTGGGAAATCAAAACATGATACACATAAGTGAAAATGGTGTATCTCAAGATGAAAATTCAGCTGGTTGTATGAATGAAAATAAAAATTGTAATCAATCCACAAGAAGCATATATGTAGCAGTGATGGAGAAAGAGATATACTTGCAAGTGTTGTTGATTCCTTACCACAAGTCAGTAGTCAAGACATTGAAGATAAAAATTTAAGCATACATTATGAGAGTTTTGAACAGAGTTTATATAGTGATGATTTTCTTTGTGATGAAGATTATGATGTCAATGAATCTGATTATTCAGAGAGTTATGGATGCTATTATGAGGAGGAGATAGAGTTTTTTTCTTCATTTGAAGGATCTGGTGATATAAATAATGATGAGGTTGCTTGTTTACAAATAAGTGAACAAGTTTCACAGGATGAATACTTGGAGTATATCTTAGACCTGTTATCACTAGAGCATACTGATTTAATGGATGATGATCATTCAAAGGATAAAAAATTGTGTATTCAGTACCCTAAACCAGAGAATAAGGTTGAAAATGATAAAGATCTTGATGGTGTAGACAATGATGGAATTCATGTTAGTAAATGTGAAATTGAGTTTTTTGTGGATATTCCTTATCTCCACACTATGATTATGAACATGTTTTCATCAAATAAGGAAAGTATTTATGTTTAGAAAAACCAAGATACTTGTTATAAGGTGAATGAACAAATTTCAAATAACAGTGAGCCTTTGACATGTAGGGAAATAGGCTTCTCAACTAATGATGCATATGAAAATGCTCTTGTTGATACTGTTGATATTGAGGGTTTTGATAAGTATAATTTCTAGAACTTTGAAACATGTGATGATATGACTAGTTTATATTGTTGGAATGGTAATAAACTGCATTATGGTGCAATTCAGTTAAAGGAGTTTCAAATGTGTGGGAAAGTTTTGACCCACACATAGAAGAATTGCAAATCATGTGTAGGACATGATCTTTTTGTTGGACCTGACCACTATGAGAGTTTCAGATTTGATATACAATTAAATGATGAAGGGAGGTCTCATATTGACCCTTGCATAAGAATAATCTTGTTGATGAAAGCTTTAGTGATGTGATCAAATATGCAAGGGGTAGTATTTTTTTTAGATAGAAAATGATAGTATTTTTAGACTGGGCTTAATAAAGACAATAGAAAATAGTGTCTTTGATATAGGAAAACATGAATTTTTCTTTTTCATTTGTGGCCTAGGGCCAGAAAATGTGGTTTTTTTTGTGAAAAGGAACTTGTCACCCAATGGATATGAAATTCGGTTTGCATTCCCATAGATTCTAGGATCTCACCATGCCTGGGAGAGGCATGTGTCTTGAATAGGAGCCATTGATGGAGGCCTCTAAAAAATTTCTTGGTTCTATCATGAAAAAATTGTGAAAATATTGCTTGGTCGCTTGTTTTCTGGTTTTTGGTCATGTTCTTGTCACTATGATAGGGCTTTACCTTCATAAAATTTCCAAATTTTGGCATAAACCCTTGATCATTTTAATTTTACATTGACCTATTTTTCCCGTTCTTGATCACTTAATTTGTCACTTGTGCCATTGCATTCATTGATTTACTGGCCCTTCATCTTAGGTTGATGGTCACCTCATGTCTTTCTTGGTATTAAAAGTCGAAGGCTTAATCTAAAGAAAATTTTAAATCCTTAGCCTTCATTAAGGGTTGTTACCTCATTTACCTAGTCATGTCCCATTTTTATGAATAAATTTTGTGGAATGTGCATAATAAAGCTTCATGTGGGTCATCTGATTGAAATCAATCTTGACCATTCCTTGTATGCCCGTGTTGGTTTATCACTTCTTATTTTATTCACACGAGTTGGTGGGCCTCGGCCGCGTGTCTGGTATAATACTTGACCCGGTATCCTTGGTAAGGATGATTGGCTCATTTCAAAGATAATCGACGGTTGATTAATGGAGGATGTGGCCATATCTTTTTCACTCCCCGCCAGCCTGTCTTGTTTTATTCAATAGTATTTTAAAGACATGGGCTAGCAAGCGATGGCCATGTGGTACTGCTTTATGGTGGGGCTTGAATTTTTGCATGGTAGTGGAAGTTGTTCAAGGCATAATCAATAGTAGATTTCATGACATGTGTTCTCATTAGTACCATTCACACGGGTTGGCAGGGGGAATAACATCTGTCATTTTGTTTGATCTGTTGGACCTTCAAAAACCATGTTTTTCTTAGTATAGATTGAAATTGATGGTCGATGGTAGGTGACATAGATTGATTCTAAATATGGCCTACCATCTGGTGTGGGTCTCACCTATCTTGTATCTTTTGATGGGCACATAGGAAATTTCCACGCATATTACTTCTACAGTTCTAATAAAGGTAGATGCAGCTATAGATAGTAGCTGAGATTGTTCCAGGGTAAAAATAACACTAAAATTAGATCTAATTCTTCAGCATGCTTGTGAGAGTAATAAATAATTTCAGACCCATCAAATCTATTAGAGGTTGGTACATGTGGGAAAGTGAAATTGAAGTAAGGAATGGTACAGGCAGATATGTTGAAGATAAATCATGATCGCTCCCCGTTGTCCTACTATGATGAATTACAAGTGAGTTATTTTATATGGGAAAGCTGGTAAATGTGACATGACATGTATGGTTGGAAAATTAAGCATGTGATTGACATGCAAGTTAAGGAAATACTTGATTCTCTTGATTTGAAATGACTATCAAATGCATGCGCTTAATTTTGTCATCATTAATAAGCTAGAATTTCTAACTATTGATTTGGTTCAAAGTTTTGATCAATGCTTGAGATTTGAAAACAAGGTTAGTTGATTAAAAGTTCTCTCACATAAGCTCTCCTAGAAATTTAATGCATATGCACACCAGTTTCTCTCTTTAATAAGGATCACTTAATTGATTTTCTCAATATACAATTAAGAAAGAATCTAAGGTCTGTGTAAGGAAGTGAATTTGAGGTAGTTATTTCTAAGTGAATTGGTAATTTTGTTTGGAGAAATTTTTTAGTAGAGTGTGTTGGAAACAAGCCACATTGAGAGGCGGGGGTGAATCAGTGTTGTGCAAAAATTAACTTTAGTAATCTTTAACTTTAAAGCATCAATAACATTCATTCATAATGCATAATGCATAAACAAGAAAGGAAACACAACACCATAACACCAATATTTTTACATGGAAACCCTATTAGGGGAAAAACCATGGTGGATGGCCAATCCACAAGTATGATTTTGAGTATACTCAAAAGTGAAGATTACAAGGGAATGCACTTGCATTCAGGCGCATTGCCTAGAGATCGCTACTTAAGAAATAAAGGGATTTTTTCCCAAGATTTCAAATTAAAAATATTTGAATATTTGAACTAAAAAGTTAGCATCTAGAATGCCTAATTACAGTTCCAAATTAAGCACAATAATGGATTTGTTCTTCTACAAACTGAATCTACAATTCTGCTATGCTCTACTCATACACAACATAGATCCATCTATGTGCAAGTGAAACTACGCATTATCACACCTCTACTCTGCTCTTACTCATTTTTCAGACAACAACACAACTCTTACATCACACAAAATGATACGGAGAATCAAGTATATATATCCACAATATATGATTTATTTACACATTGTTGGCTTCAAAAAAACACAAGATAATTACAACTATCGGCTCATATTATGGGAAATATACAATGCATACGCACAAAGTTCGGCCACAACTTGGCTAGGACCCAAACAATGATATACAAACATGGATATACTTAATTAATTCATTCTCATACATCCGCAACTTAGTACATTCAAGAAGTCGGCCTTAATACAAGAAAACCTAAGAACACAACAATTATATCTTCGATCTTTCACATGATCAGGTACGAGACGCTACACTTTAGAATAAATGAGGATAATATGCCAACAAATGTTCTCTGAGATGCACAAATAAAAATAATAGCTAGAGATCTTTCAGATCGAAGAACACTATGTTACCAAATACATTGTTCTTGCTTGATACTTCTAAGTCTTCTTATCGGTAGGAGCAAGTGATAGAGTGCAGACCTGATAGATGAATATGGTCTCCATTAATGACAACAACAAGTGATTTTCATAGTGTCTCTTGCCAACAATCTCCCCCTTTGGAATTGATGGCAACACTTAGTGAAAAATGACTAAGTGCCAGATTAGTACCAAGATAGATTGTACCGCTCATCAAAAATTCAAAAAATATGTAATTCTTCGATTTCTCCCCCTGAGAAGATTTAAAAAAATTTCACTCTTCCTTCTCCCCATTTGGCATCAATGGAAAAGGTTGGTGTCGAATGCCAAAAATGTATCGATACTCAAAAACTATTTGAGAAAACAACTGTAACTTACATGAACTGAAAAATATTAGCAAAGTCTTTCTTTAGCTGAATCAGATTTCTTTCCCAAATCCTTCTAAGACTTTCCAAAATTGTGATGTGACCATAGATCAAAAAGGATTGAGTCTTCGCGGTCTCCAAGTTGGGTGGGTCTACAAATTTTAAATATTCCTCTTCTTCTTTGAGAGTACTTGGCAATATGTGAAGTTTTGGACAGATGATGCTCCGGAGTTCACAACTTCTAGTAATAATTTTGTCATTTTCATGTTTCAACACCTGTATATTACTAATCAGAGACATCACTTCTCCTTCTTTTTTCCCAACACTACTGGTTACTGGATCAAATGCTTCTGAGATAGCATTTAGTTTGAGTTCCAGCTCCTTGACCTTTTTATTTTCCTCTATAAATTTTGAGAAAGATAGGCATGCTTTGTAAATTTTTTTGCCTTCAGACAAAGCATCCTTCACATTCTTAGTGCATGTAGTCAAGAGTGTTTTATCTTGATCAATCAATTCTAACATGCTACTAAATCTTTTAGCATTGAATTATTTTCGTACATTTATCATGGCTGATTTTTCAAATGACTCAAAATGAGTGTCAATAGAGTTGATTAGCCTTTTAAGCTCACAGGAGGATGAGCTACTTGGATCTTTCACATAGGATGGCATTAATTTCTCTAATACTCCAAATTCTAGATTTAACTGTTCGTTATCCTCAATGTGAGATTTTAGTAGCTCCTCTCTTGCCTGAGCTTGAGCGAGTGTAGCTACTCTCATCTTTTGAACTAGGCTTAAGGTGGATAGGTGAATGGGACCCTCGATCAATTCTGCATCTAGTTCTTCCTTTTGTGCAACCAAAAATTTCTTAACAACTTCAGCAGTGTCTCTTGTAGCAATTGAAACTTCTTCCTTCTCCTTAAGTGTTTCCCCAGTTGAAGGTGTGGGATTGAATTCAAATTTTTCAACTAAAATGTTTTTCAGGTATTTCTACTTTTTCAATTGAAATATTTGCAGGTGCCTCAACTTCCATGGGATTGTTCCAGAGTAAAAACTGTAGACACATAAAAATGGCCTAGACCCGCAAACCACATTTTTCTATATCATGTTTCGTCTCAACATAATTAAAACAATTAATTATGTCCTATAGTCTAATGTCAACTATTAATTAAATAATTATTAATTATTTAATTAATTCACGTCTTTTATTAATCCTAGCTATTTAAATTAATAAATTACATTTATTATTTAAATACGTCGCTAATTTTTTTTGTCACTTTATAATTAAATAAATTCCTAAATTTATTTAATTATTATTAGTCCATTATTTCCTCCTGATTATTTAAATAAATAAACTTTATTTATTTATTTAATATGTCATTAAATATTTATGTTTGCTCATAATTAAATAAATTCCTATTATTTATTTTATTATTATCCTCTCCAACTTTCTTTCTAATTTTAAATAAAATCATATTTAAAATTACCCATTTTCTAATTTTCCTCCACAATTGATCAATTTTAATTATTAAATTGTCTTATTGATTTTCTTTCTAAATTTAAATAAAAGCATTTTATTTAAATTGGCAATTTCCCTCTTTCCAAGTAAATAATTTTAAATTATTATTATTTACTCTCACATGAATTCACCATTTTGGAATTAATTTAAAATATTAATTTCAAAATATCATTTCTCTCCACAAAGTAAGTTATTTCTAAAATGACTTGATTTTCTATCTCATCCTTTTTCTACTTGCTAATTCTCATCTCAGTATCACAACTATTCTCATTCCTTGATTTAATTTCTTAAATTAAATCTCATCCACTCAAATTGAATTTCATCCTAGAGTTTCCCTAACGCTAATTAAGGGGTTGTTATTTTGAATCTTGACCACATATTCTAGGGCACTTATCAATCTTTAATCTCATCTTTCCATACAAAATTGCATTTTCTATAAAATGCCAGTTTTGTCTTCATTTTAAAACCTCTTAATATCTCTTAATCTCTGAATTTTATCAACTTCTTCTTCTTCATCATCTTGAATTCTTGCATTTTATATTGAAATCCTTCAACACTTGGCTTAGGGCTAGCATAGTAAAGTTTTCTCATCACAATCTTAGGGCACACTCATCATCACAACAAGCTAGAAGGTGCAATGGAAGTCAGCCATGGAGGAAGAAGGGTTTGGTGAGATCGTTTCATTTTAGTTCATGTTTTCCTTCTTTATTTCCTATGCATTCAATTGCTATATTGTGGATTGATTTAATATGCATGCAATGTTTCCACCTAATCTGATCTTGTAGAAAAATCCTCAATCACATTGGTGAACCCTAAAATTAGATCTAATTCTTTAGCTCAGCTTGTCTCTACTCTAACTCACTGTTCGGACATCAACACAACTATTACATCACACAAAATGATCAGAGAATCAAGTATATATATCCAGAATATAGGATTTATTTACACATTGTCGGCTTCAAAAAAACACAAGATAATTACAACTATCCGCTCATATTATGGAAAATATACAATGCATACCCACAAAGGTCGGCCACAACTTGGCTAGGACCCAAACATGGATATACTTAATTACTTCATTCTCATAAATTTGTGACTTAGTACATTAAAGAAGTTGGCCTTAATACAAGAAAACTAGAGAACACAACAACCGTATCTTCTATCTTTCACATGTCTAGTAGAAAAATCATCAATCACATTGGTGAACCTAACATTCTCTATTTAAAACACATTTTTTATAGGTTTTTTGTATGTTTTATTTTTTTTACAGGTATAGGTGTACGGAACGACGCAATTAACAGATTGTGTGAATCAAACACTCTGTTGTGTTGCATCTACTTGTATGAGTGACACAATCCAACTGTCGCAATGCATTTGACCTCCCCAATGATGCAACTGACCTGTTGAGACGCATTTGCTAGAAATTGAACCGCAAATGCCATATCAAGCTGCATATGTCGTATGGAGTCGCATTTTCTCTATTGCGACGCAAATGACTGGTAAGAAATTTTTTTCGGTTTTGTATCTTTTTTCAATTTCTTCCTGTTTTTTTTTGCTTCTAGATTAGAGATTTTTTCAGGATACTAATCTTTCTGTAATAGTGTGTGTCAAGCTGGAGGTTAACCAAATCTTGTTCATTGTTCATTTACTTTAATTTCACAAGTTGCATTTCACTCGTAAATAAAATGAATAATCACACAAGTGCATGAAATTAAAAAGACCGGTCATTTCTTTTTTTCATGAGTTTAAAATTAACTGTTAGCTAGTTCACACTATAAATAGTTACAATGAACCCCCATGCTTGAAAAACACTACAAATAGTTAAAATGAACCATAGTATTTTTTTTTTTGTGATTTAGTTAGCCATCACAACAAACATTTCAATTTGGGCTTAAAAAGAACATCATGCGAGTGTGAGTTAAGATATTCATGTGCTCTTTCTTTGTTTTTAAACAAAGATTGATTGAACTATGAATATTTTGGCTCACTTTTGTTAGCCTTAGAAATTGGGCCTACTTTGGTGGGAAAAAGTACTCACCCCAAAGCGCCTCAAACTGAGAACGCGCTAAATCCAAGTGACACCCAACTAGTATATAGATTTTAATGTTAAGGAAAGCTTAGCATTACAAAACTTCCTACGGACCAGCAATTGATTCCCCAGTACCCTTATGGTGCGTCAAAACCTGTAGAGTGTAACCTCTGCAGACAAGGATGATAATGCATCTTGCGTGGCCTTCTGAATGGGTGCCCAAAATAAGACCTTTGCTTTAGTAACCACAACCTTCTATTCTTTGGTGCATCAACGGTCATTGCCAAGGCACCCACACCTGCGCAGTTCTTAGTAGAGATCATCAATCTTCCATGGGAGTCTCATGGAGGTTGGAAGCTTGGTTGCTCTGAGAAGTGAGTGCACTGTAAGGGGGAGCCAATGGGGCCAAGCTTCTGAATTCATCCGCTAAGGATATGTGGTTGGAGTAAAATCCACATGGGATCCATAAGAATACTATCCTTGCAGCCATAGGATTTTGTAAATGTCTTTTATGTGGTTGTTCTTCATTTTTTACAGCACCATGTGTTTGCCAACTATTTTCAAACAACTTGAAAAAATGAACATCAATCCCAAAATCTAAAACAAACTTGCAATCTACTGAATTTTTATTTTTAATTTTTATATTCTTTTTGTCCAAATCATTTTCTGCCGCAATGCAACTGCTATATCGAACTGCAATTGCTAATTTCTGAGTTGCAATCACTCTGTTTTAATGCATGTGCAACTTGAATCACCATAATTAACTGTCATTCGACGCATTTTCTTGACCAAACGTCACCTATGCTTTGTCGAGCCACAATTGCCTGTCATAAGCTACATTTGCTCTACTAAATGTCACAATTGCTCTATCAAACCACATTCACAATCTGAAATGCGCATTTTCCAGTCCACATAGCATATGCTAAAATCCTACACTGCATCGGTCAAACTGCAACACATTTTCTAAATTATGAGACACATCTGACTACTCTGCAATACATTTTCATTCTTGCAACACAATTACTTCTTGGAATGATGCATTTGAGACTGTGACACATTTGCTTGTCAGCTCAAAAAAAAATTATTACTGTCAGAAACCCGAGACCAAGCATTTGTAAACCTCTTTTTTCCAACAATCTTTGTCCAAAACCAGGGGAACACTTGTCCAAGTCATCCATCTTTGCATTTTTAGTTTGCATTTAGCTTGGAATCCATCATCTTTAGCATAGGAAAATTCTTAAGTCCTCAATTATGCACACTTTGGGACAGGAAAACTTTCCCTACTTTGTCAAATCATTGTCTCAAAAAGTAAATTGTCATTGGACCAAGTCAAACAAATCAATCCTTAGTCATTATCCTTTGGTGAGCTACTTCCAACTCATAAGCCTAGTGTGGAAATCTCACCTTGTCATTTTCTTATCTTGTCCTTCAAACCAGTCCTTTGACAATCCAAATCGAGGCATTGGCCAAACTTTGAATGGTTAGTAACCCTTTCTTAGAAATCTTTTGACATAAGACACTCATTTTAGTCTTCATTACCAATTCATTTGACATTCCTTTTTGTCCTCATTAGCATTTTGCATAGTCTTAGTCTCATTCCATTCACCATCATGTCTTCAAGTCACTATGACATGCTTGCTAGTCGAATTGAATTCCAATTTCTTAGTAATGGTCAGACACAACTAGCTGGGGACTTCAAAACACTATACCTCCAATCCAAGTCCAAATTTACAACCCCTAGCCCTCCATCCATCTGTCCCTCTTACCAACAACCTATAATTCCTAGTCCTCTATCCATTTCCCCTCCCTATCATGAATATTTTTAACACAATTCCTACTCTTCATCCATAGCAAACATCAACCTATTGTCTCTACCCTAACATTGACAGGGTAAACCAACCATCTACATCATATCCTAGTCCTCCATTCATGTCATATACTAGTCCTCCATCCATGTCATATCCTAATCCTCCATTCACATCATATCCTATTCCTCCATCCACGTCATATCCTTGTCATGTATTCATGTCCTATCCTAGTCCATCATTCCTCAACCAAGTCCAAACCTCCATGTCATATCCTAGTCCATTATACACCAATCCATTCCAAGACACTTCATTTTTTCATGAAAACATATCTAGTCATGGTCTCCAAAGTCCCATCTTCTTACCTACACTTGAGGATATATGTCAAGAGGCAAGTTCAAAGCATGACATGATGACATCACCGTCATGTCAACATCAAAGTAGTCCATTCCATGACCCCATCTTTACATCCATTCAATAAGTCTTCCTAGACAATCATGGCATACCAAAGACACCTATCCTTGGTCAAGAGTCCATCCAAAACCATGTCATTCAAGATGAACCTATCCTTGGTCAAGACCCTATTTTGATCATGTCATTCCAACTGAGCCCATATTTGATCAAGATACTACTTTTGAAGAAGTCCAAAATGATCCACTACTCGACCTCTATGTCATTCAAGATGAACCACTTAATGATCCTATCCAGGCTCTGACTATTGACACTTTCCACAATGAGACACTTGCCTCCATGGGACACATAGATGGTCTACCACTAGAACAAGAGTCTTCTAGCATGGACATATTTGCAAATGATCAAGCTATAGTTGAATTCAGTGGGCTCTATGACAATGACCATGAATATGGTTTCGACATCAACTTCGAAGCACCAATAGAATCATAGGAGTCTGACATGTCACCAAATCAGACTGCAAATATTAATCAAAAATATGTCCAACATGTCAGAGAAGCTACAACATCCTATCAATTAGGATCATCTATCTTTTTCAGAGCAGGATTTCTTACAGATGAGAATATTCTAAGCATTAATTTCCACAATAAGGATGGGTTGGAATCTTGCTTCCACAATAACAAGTACCCTATCGCAAACAAAAAATTTCATAATATGAATTATCAGGGAAAAGGATTAGGCCTACACGAGCAAAGAATTTTGGAACCCATTCAAGTTCAAGCACATTACGGACATCAAGGTCTTGGCTATTCATTAATCAGAAAATCTAATGATGTTAGTGTTCCCTCCTCGATATTGGGGGCAAATTTATCAAGTACAAACATCAAAATGGGTATCATGAGTAGTCCTTGTCATAAGATTGTTTCTAACACCCCTTCCCTCCATACCCCAAACCATCATTCCATCATGAATAAACCTTCCACATGGAACCAACAAAAGTCTTACAAATCGAAAATCCAAAATCAAATGTCAAAGGTCAGGAAATCAATCAACAATACAAGTGGACAAATGAAGCTAAAATGGATCCCAAAACAAAATGGGTCAAGTCAAGAAAAGAATGAATTAGGCAAAGAAAATATGCCAAAATTCAATCAAAATGTGGAGCCACCGCATAAGAGAACTCCCACATATAATACATCTCCACCTCCATCAAAATGGCCATCAAAAAATACATATAAAAATGTTGGTTCCAAACAACATCCTTACCCGACACTTAAAGTCTGGAGAATAAAAATCAATACATCCAAACATCCAACCAACCCATCCACATCCACCATCATCCATCATAATCCTAAATCCTCCTTAAAGTCCAAACATCCCATGTCACAAATCCATCGCATATTGGCAGCAACTCTCTATCATAAGGACTCTCATGGAACTCTATCATGATGTGTGTATTCTGATAAGGCCAACTCTAGTATCAACAATGATCACAATGACATCAATCAACTATATGCAAGCGCTATCATCCTGACAAGGAAAATACTTCAAAAAGGTTACTATTGGCATGTCATGGCACTAGTATTTACATTTTCACCATCAAAGGATTCAGCAAAGTCAGTGGTCATCTAAAGTAGCAAGGCTATTTGGAAAAAAATCCAAAATGCAAAAATACAAAAAATTGAAAAATCAAAAAAATCATCACCTTGATGAAAACCTGGCAAACAGGCATCTTGGTGGCACAAAAAAAATAAAAATGGCAAAAATAGTAAAGAGAAAATTTTCATCTAATAGTGAAAACCATTCTTATGGTGCTTTGGATAAGTACCATGATGAAAACCTGGCAAACAGGCGGCATGTGTAGAATAAATCATCTATGCGGACCATTGCACTTGGGGGGAAAGTCATCTCATCTCCCATGCCCTTCACATGGAATTTCCTATGACATTTCCATATATCCATCTAAGCCCTATCATGCCCATCCATTTTCCCACCTATTTTGATCTTAACAAAGACTAAGGCACAAACACAAATCATGCTTTGGAAAACTTTTGACATGTCCATCCTTTGGTCATACACTAGTCACAAAATATCATGTTATTTCCTTCATAGCCTCCTTTTCACTATGCAACATCATCCTTGGAGACCATATGATAATTCTCCTAGTCCAAGCCATCCATTGTCCTTTTATAGCTATCACCCATCTTGGTTTCCCTTGTCGATGGTCTAAAGATCCTCCATCATCCCATCTAGTCCTAACCAAGTCATTCCAAATGCAACAATATGGAAAACCTGGCCCATCATCCAAAAAATTCCTTGACTTTGTCCCTATACCTGCTGCAGACTTTTATCCTCTTGTCATGTCATTTTCATCTTCACATTGTTTAGGGATGTGTCCTTCCCACGTCAAACAACGTTGTCATCGTCATCGTTACCTACTAATCGATATTCAGCTTGACTAGTAGCAAAATCATGGTTGTCCTTGGATTCATGTGTGTTGGCATCATTCACATGCATTTGTCACAATTTTTCATAAAACATCAAAAAGTCATTAAAAATTGGAAAAAGTCATCAAAAAAGTCATAAAAATATGAAAAAGTCTTCAAAATTGGAAAAAGTCCTAAAAATAGTCCTAAAAATCATAAAAAGTTTTGAAAAAGACCTAAAAATTGTAAAATGTCCTGAAGAAAACACAAAAACATTCAAAAAATGTCAAAAATCTCAACGTCGAAGTCAAATTTAGTCATATCTTGTCAAGTCAATCATGTCAATCAATCTTTATCCCAGTCTGAACTACATTGTCTCTACGCACTTGCTACATAGGCAAGATTCATCTTTGAATCCCCGAGACATTAGGTCAGTCCTTTTAGGTTTGTCCAAATAAAATCGTAAGTCAAACATGGTCATGTCACTCAAATAAAGAAGACATGGTCGTACTTGACACAAGACAATCATTTGAAACGTCAATGTCAAAATTGGTGAAAATCAGACAACATAAGCCAATCAATCACACAGTCAAAATCGGTCAGCTTGCCAAAACATTAGTCAAAATGTCAATCTCGTCACTTTTTGGTCTTCTTCAAGATGTGTCCCTCTTTGATCTGGACCTCATCAAAATGTCATTTTCCTTTTTCAAGATGTGTCCTTCCTAGCAATAAGCATCGTCAAATCGTCAAAATTGTTCGACTACAAAACATTGTCTTCGACAAGCAAACATTGGCAATACAATTAAATGGCTGTTAATTTTTGAATATTTTTTCTTATCTTTTTATTGACTTGTCTTTTGGTCATGTTACTAGCTACCTCGAGGATATCCCATTAAGGATTTAGAGGTGCGATGACATCTCATGACCTATTCTATTTTTCTTTGACTGCTATCTGTGGATTGTCTTGACAAAAATACTAGGGAAAATTGGCATCTAATATGAGTTAGGACATTCCTTGTCTGTGACCGTCTATCTTGCAAGTGGATGACCTTGCACACCTTGGAATATGTCATACCCCAGTGTTTGTTGTCCATTTGTGTCATTTTTACCCCCTAATGATGATTCGAGCAACATTTATTAGTACCTTGGCAAATATTGAAGGATTCTAACATGCATTTATTTTTCCGCACTAACTTGCACTTTTCCTTCCCCATATCGACATCCATGTCTTCTATCCTAACATTCATCTTTTTCTCTCTAACATTTCTTCTAGTCTGCATCATTATCATCCTTATCTATCTTTCCTATATACTTGTGTCTTTCATCTTCTAGTCCTTTCATCCATTTCAAGAAACCACTCGTATTATCGGAACCCAACTGTCCTCTCGAGGGGGCATACTGCAACCCTCCTCATCATTCTTCCTCATCCTATTTTGAACTGGGGCATATTTTTGACTTATTTTCTTTGTCGCAATGTGACAAGTTGCATTATTACAAAGAGGCGTAAATGTAGAAACATAAAAATGGCCTAGACCCGCAAACCACATTTTTCTATATCATGTTTCATCTCAACATAATTAAAACAATTAATTATGTCCTATAGTCCAATGTCAACTATTAATTAAATAGGGGTTGGGGCCCTAGCTCGGTTGGCTAAATCTTTCCTGTTGCAGGAGGTTGGTCATGAGGTCTAGTCTCCCCCACCCCCGTGGTATCGGAGGGCGTGTCCCGCTAGCATCGCCGGTCATGTTAAAAAGTTTACCAAGTGCACTGCTGTTTATAGGGGGTCATGCTACCCGATTCCTGTAGTCTAATAAAAAAAAAAAAAAAACTATTAGTTAAATAATTTTTAATTATTTAATTAATTCACGTCTTTTATTCCTCCTAGCTATTTAAATAAATAAAATATATTTATTATTTAAATACGTCGGTAATTGCTTTTGTCACTCTATAATTAAATAAATTCCTAAATTTATTTAATTATTATTAGTCCATTAATTCCTCCCGATTATTTACATAAATATACTTTATTTATTTATGTTTGCTCATAATTAAATAAATTCCTATTATTTATTTAATTATTATCCTCTCCAACTTTCTTTCTAAATTTAAATAAAAGCATTTTATTTAAATTGGCAATTTCCCTCTTTCCAAGTAAATAATTTTAAATTATTATTATTTACTCTCACATGAATTCACCACTTTGGAATTAATTTAAAATATTAATTTCAAAATAGGTTTTCTCTCCGCAAAGTAAGTTATTTCTAAAACCACTTGATTTTCTATCTCATCCTTTTTCTACTTGCTAATTCTCATCTCACTGTCACAACTATTCTCATTCCTTGATTTAATTTCTTAAATTAAATCTCATCCACTCAAATTGAATTTCATCCTAGATTTGCCCTAACCCTAATTAAGGGGTTGTTATTTTGAATCTTGACCATAGATTCTAGGGCACTTATCAATCTTTAATCTCATTCGTCCATACAAAATTGCATTTTCTATAAAATGCCAATTTTGTCTTCATTTCAAAGCCTCTTAATATCTCTTAATCTCTGAATTTTATCAACTTCTTCTTCTTCATCATCTTGCATTCTTGCATTTTATATTGAAATCCTTCAACACTTGGCTTAGGGCTAGCATAGTAAAGTTTTCTCATCACAATCTTAGGGCACACTCATCATCACAACAAGCTAGAAGGTGCAATGGAAGTCAGCCATGGAGGAAGAAGGGTTTGGTGAGATCGTTTCATTTTAGTTCATGTTTTCCTTCTTTATTTCCTATGCATTCAATTGTTATATTGTGGATTGATTTAATATGCATGCAATGTTTCTACCTAATCTAATCTTGTAGAAAAATCCTCAATCACATTGGTGAACCCTAAAATTAGATCTAATTCTTCAATTCAACTTTTCTCTGCTCTAACTCACTGTTCGGACAACGCAACTATTACATCACACAAAATGATCAGAGAATCAAGTATATATATCCGGAATATAGGATTTATTTACACACTGTTGGCTTCAAAAAACCACAAGATAATTACAACTATCCGCTCATATTATGGAAAATATACAATGCATACCAACAAAGGTCGGCCACAACTTGGCTAGGACCCAAACATGGATATACTTAATTACTTCATTCTCATAAATTTGTGACTTAGTACATTAAAGAAGTCAGCCTTAATACAAGAAAACTTGAGAACACAACAACCGTATCTTCTATATTTCACATGATCTGGTACGAGCTGCTATGCTTTAGAAGAAATGAGGATAATATGCCAAAAAAGTTCCATGAGATTCCCAAAGCAAAATAATAGTCAGAGATGATCTTTCAGATTGAAGAACACTATGTTACCAGATACATTGTTCTTGCTTGATACTTCTAAGTCTTATTTCTGGTAGGAGCAAGTGATGGAGTGCAGACCTGAGAGATGATTATGGTTGCCATCAATGTAAAAACCAAGTGATCCTCGATGTGTCTCTTGCAAATAGAGTGGAAAATGGGAAAGATAAGTGTAAATGTTAGCCCAATTTTCCATTCCAAGAGGCTCAATCCTCTGTAATTTTAGAGTTCTACTTAGAACAAGGAAGGTGGACCAGAGATATCAATGACATTGGTGAAGAAGAAAAGAGCTACCCAAGGTTTAGCATGACATTTTCTTAAGTGTGCCTACCACCTTAGGGACCAAACCATCTCAAAGGAAATCTTCAAAGGAAAAGGTAAGAAGGTTGAAAGTCCAGAAAGAGAAGCTACCAGAAGGAATAGGTATCATTGTGCTCGCATCGGACGTCATCATTCTCCCATTAAGATTTTTCATGATCCTTCTGACATTGGGGATGAAATTGATTCTGGCTATCACCAGTATCTTATAGCCATGAAGGATTGGGTTGATTCTGAGGATGAGGTGATGATGGCTACTCCTCTAAAGATAAGGACACTAAGTGGGAACACCTATTCACCTGGTGAAAAAGACAAAGTAATATCCTGTTACTTTACTTGTTAGGTGCTAAGGTTTTTGGTCTTGTGTGTTGTTTTCTCTCTTGGATTGGTGTGACATGAAGTGGTTCTCTGATATTTTTAGATTTTTGTGCTGATAATGATACTTTTCGGGGTGATATGGATCTACATGTTTTTGATGCTACCACGATGACAATTTTTGATGACTAGTAGGATGGCCCTGATCAATGGTTCCTTGGACTCTGTTTTTGTTTTTTATTTGAAGGATGAATCCCCAACATCTTTTGGGAGATATTTTCTTGTTTTCTATTGAAATTCACTTTAAAATGAAAATGAAATGTATTACAACCCAGTGCTTGTTGCTCTCTTGGCTTATAAAATGGATTCTAAGGCTAGATAAAAGAGGGGGGATTAGTAGATCAAGGAATCAATAGGTAAATAGGTACCTATTTTTAAGTAAAATAGATATAAGAACATCGATAGAAGTTTCACAGTAACATGTTTTAGAAATGAGTCAGCCAATATATGTTTTGGATAAGCAATATAGATGAGAAAGTGATATAAAATTTCTATATATTTTCTCTCCTTCATGAAAATTATACAAGCTATAAATATGATAATCAATGGTTATCTTGTTTATCTTTGTTGACTCGCAATGGATGTGTTGTTTCATTCTTGCTTGTGCATTCAAGGAATGCATATAAATGCTTGAATTTAGTAGTAGGTTTGGTATATTCTATGTATAATGATGTTAGTAAGAAGTTAATTATGGATATAATTGGTGGGAATATTGTGAGACAATATCTCTAAGGCCATAGGTATTTTTTCTAAAATAGAAGGTTGATTATCTAATCATATAGGTTTATGGTTTGACTTTGTTTCCTGGAATATGGCACTAGCCCGATTTAGTATGCATGATCTCTTTTGGTAATCGACTTGACTGAAAATCACACAAAATAATTAAATTATTCTTTGAATGTTTCACTAGGTGTGTATGAATGTTAATGGGACAATATATTCTCTTGTTTAAGTTAATCATTATCGTGAAAGTTTGCCAAAATTTTAGGGTATGATGCTTTTAAACATATGAGGAGAAATATCTATATCTTTTGTGTTTTGATACTAGACACACCGGTATCTAGGAACATAGTTCTTTCGAGATTACCCTCCCTAGTCTGATAGAGCCTAAAGAGAAGAAGTAGAGATCCAAAAGTATTTACTTATGTGTTGCCCAATCCTTACCCTTACTGATAATTGTTCTTGTAAATTTCATACATTTTTGGTGAGACTAAGTTTGGTTCTAAAAAAATAACCAATAGAAGGCACATCTAGAATGAAGAAACATATGGATATATTTAATGAAGCATATACATAAATACATGTAGTATATTCCAAAATACATGTGGGTTACAAAGTATACCCATAAATACACATACATCACAAAGTGTGAATGCACATGAGTTGCAAGAAATACACATGAATACAAGGAAGACACAAGGTATACACATGAATACTAGTCACAAAGTATATTCATCATCACACATAAATCCTAATTTGAGCCACAAAATATTCACTTGAATGCACTTGAATACACATAAGTCATAGTATGCACTTGGATACACTTCAATACACATAAATCACATGATAGACACTTGAATTCATTTGAATACATAAGTCACATTTGAATACACTTGAATACATAAGTCACAAGGTATACACTTGAATGCACTTGAATACATATAATCCACACTTAGATGCACTTGAATTCACAAGGTATAGACTTGGATACATATAAGTCACAAAATATATACTTGAATGCATTTGAATACATAGGTCACACTTGAGTACACTTGAATACATAAGTCACAAGGTATACATTTGAAAGAACTTAATTTGCATGGATACACATATGCATATGAGTAAACACAAGTCATAATATACATTTTATAACTTAAAACCACATAAATCAAAAATTAAGCCAGATAACCAATTAGCTCAACCAAGTGAATAAATAGCTTAAGCAAGCAAGCACCCAACTCAAACACAGAGGAAAGTAGCTCAGTCGGGAAAACAAGTAGCTCAATCAAGAAATAAACCAGCTCAAGCACACAATCATGTAGCTCAACCACACAAGAAATTAGCTCAAGAAAGCAAACAAGTAGCTCAAGCAAGCAAGCAGTTAGCTCAAGCACATAGGCAAGTAGATCAACCACACAAGCAAGTAGCTCAAGCACACAAGAAACTAGCTCAAGAAAGAAAATAAGTAGCTCAAGCAAGCAAGAAATTAGCTCAAGCACACAAAGAAGTAGCCCAACCAAAAAAGAAAGTAGCTCAGCCACAAAATCAAGTAGCTCAAGAAAGAAAACAAGTAGCTCAAGAAGAAAGCAATTAGCTCAAGCACACAGGCAAGTAGCTCAAGCACACAGGCAAGTAGCTAAACCACATAGGAAAGTAGCTAAAACACATAGGAAAATAGCTCAAGAAAGCAAACAATTAGCTCAAGAAAGAAAGAAATCAGCTCAAGCACATAGGCAAGTAGCTCAAGCAAGAAAACAATTAGCTTAAAAAAGCAAGCAATCAATCATCTCAAGCTAGTAGGAAACCAGCTCAAGCAACTTGATAGACAATATTTTTAACATTTTCATAGGTTTTAAGCATAAAGTAATCATAAACATAATGAAAAGTTCCACCATAGATCACAAGCTCTAACATTCATCACATGCACAATGGCTAACTACCACATCCCAATAGCAAACATACCCATGTCCATAATACATCTCAGATAGAAAGAATATCAGTGCATTTGCACACTACACAATGGTTCATATCCTTTCCTTTGGTTTTTTGCACCATTGGGAAAATGGGAAGAGGATTCGGTGCATCCCATACTACACCACGGGTCCATCTTCAACCCCACTAGGCCAGGTATACAATTTGACAACTGGGAAGGGGATTCAGTGCATCCCATACTACACCTCGGGTTCGTCCACCATCCCAAGGTCACCAAGTATACACATGGGTACATGCATATGGAGGTGCATAAGTGGCCTACTTGAGAAGGAATGAATAGTTCATTCTAACTTAGAGTTGGTTTATACACAATTTGGGAAGAAGATGCTCTGATACCACTTGTAATGTCCCCTATTTTTGGGATAACCCTAAATCTAACTTAATTTATCAATTTTGAATAAACAATTTGGTTTAGCGAATATCTATAACAGAATTAGAAAATATTTACAAGATAATATTATATGATGCTCTCATTTGAATATTTAAAGGAAATAAGGAAAGTAAGATTAGTGATACAATTACCATTTTAAGATTTGCAAATGTTAGTAAACATTTATAAATAAAGACAACATCATTTTATAGGTATATTGAATCTTCTTTAGATTTTCCTAATTCATTCTTCCTTGAGTATGATGGTCTAGTAGGGTGCCCAAGAATCCCCATTCCTAAGGGAAGTTTACCCCCCTTGGCCTCATGTGGCCCTTTCCATCCATATGGGGTGGTGTACCTAGTATTCTACCTTTGTTCCCCTATACTAGAACCATCATTGCTCAATCATATTGAGAGGTTGAGGGTGCAGCTATAGCAGGGTGTCCTAGATACTCATTTCCTCTAATCCCAAGATTTCTTTTCCCCTCTCATCCCATGTGGACCTTGCCATCCAAATGAGTGGTGTACTTAGAGGGTGACCTCATAGGTTGTTTCCCCTTTAGTAGGCCCTCAACTCCCATATCTCTATAATCATATTATCCAAAATGCAATCTATATTTTAATCTCACATATTGAGTCAATCCATATAGAGATCAATAATATATACATCATTTCATATTTAGCAATGTAGGGAGAATCAAATTTATGCATGTATTTATACTTACCTGGGCGTGATCTACAGGAGCTCTCCTTGATCCTCATAGTCACTAGATCGGCAAAACTTCTTTTCCTTTTATCCATTCACGATGCCTTCCTTCCTTATTCCATGTTTCAATAGAATGATATATCATAATTGTCTTCAGTATTGCCAAGGGTGTAGAGATATAATTAGTCTTTCCTTTTCTCTTCTTCCATGGTTGTTTTATATGGTTTCACACACAATAATTATGTTAGAATATATCACCATAACATCATTAGTTTTCCAATTCAAAATAACATATTAGCAATACTATAATAGTAACATGCATACCCCAAAATGACAATACTAAATAACATCAATTAGACAAATATTATTATGTATAAATTTTATTTATCAATCACCTATAATATATTTATCAATCATCATATATTTAAATATATTTTATCAATCTTAATTTATTTAAACATATTTATCAATCATGTTTAGATATATTTATCAACCATCGACTGTTATTTAAATTCCCTATTTATTTTCCAATCATCCACATCTAAATTCATAATGTATTAACATATTTCTCTTTCTAAATACATAAGCATAAGCCATTATTTTAATCCACATCTCATTTCATAATGCATTAAATAGTTCATTATATTCAACATAACATATTTTCTAAGATCATTATCTACATCCTCAATATATTTCTAACTAATTATTTGAAAATAGAAAATACTTACAATCTTGCTTTGGTTCAATTTACATAAATCACCCTCTATTTTCCTAGCCACCGTGATCTGATTTTTAGAATATATATATTATAATTGATTTTCTATTTTTTTCTGAATTTATCCTCCCTCTTTTCTTTCTTTTTTGGAATTATCTACCTTTATATGGCCCGATTTGTAAAGAAACATGAGTTTTGGCATTATTTGCACCTCCTCAAGGGACGTAACCCATTACTTAATTGTGGTTGTTGAAATAAGTTTGGTCAATGCCTTTTTATAGGGAAAATGCTTTCTCACTAGGAACCGACGCCTTTAGATTTATTTATTTATTAACAGAGGCATACTCATATTTAAATATTAGTTTCTTGGAATATTATTTTTCAGACTCACTTTATATTTAGTACTATTATTATGATAGTTATAATTAACAATAACTTTTATTTTATTTGTCATTAACATCGGTATTGAGTTGTAGCTAGTTTTTTTGAAATTTCTCCCACTCATCAGAGTTTTGAATTTATGTGTGCATGGTGGAATCTATCTTGGGGGTATCTAATGGTCCCCCTCTGCCCCCTCCTGACCCGTGCTCCTCTCCTTTGGGGACGTGTTTGGTGGGTACCCCCTCTATGGGATTTTCTCTTTCACCATCGGGCGTTTTGAAGGATTTGGCCTCTCCAGGCGATTCTTTTGTCCCAGTGGTTGAGATTCCTCCAGCTATCAGTTGGAAGGATGTTCTGACTAGTGGAAAACAAGTCTCCTCTTTGTTTCCATCTCCACCTAAGATTGTTTTGATCTTTGGTACTATGTTTGACATACCTAATTTGATCAGTGACAGGATCCTTTCCTCCATGGAGAATGTTGTGGTGGGGAGATTCCTCTCTTATCGTCCTACGGTGTATATGGTTAGGAAATGGGTTGCAATGAAGTGGTGTCTCAAGGGTAGTGTGGAGATTCACGTGATGGCTGGCGGTCTCTTCCTATTTAGATTTGCTGCAGCTGAGGACTTGGTGGCCACTTTTTCATCAGGCACGTGGGTTTATGGAAAGCACAGTCTGGCAATGTGCAAGAGGAAACCTGGTTTTGACCCCGCTATTGACCTTAACATGTCAACTCCTATTTGGGTTAGGTTGTCGGGCTTACCTCTTGAGTTTTAGGATGATTCCTTCTCCAAGGCTATTGGTGATTCATTGGGTCAGTTTGTTACCATAGATGTTGTCACAAAATCGAAATCAAGGTTAGTCTTTGCTCGATTTTGTGTCAATATTTGCGTTGATAAGATTCTACCAAACTCTATTAGGTTGTGTTCTAAGCTGGGTAGCTGGATTCAACCTGTATGTTACGAAAACATGGTGGTATTTTGTCAAAGGTGTGCCAAAGGTGGGCATCTTATTTTCGACTATAAATCTTTGGTCAGTCGGGAGACTAGGGATGTGTTAAATCCCACAAATCCAACTAAGGATATCTCAAGGCCTTTGGGTGACTCTGATCTTGTTCCCCCTGGTTTTGTTTAGCCATTTGTGATTTCTCCTCGGCCACCCTCCCCTATTAGTCCTCACCCTGGTTTGAACCCTTGTGTGTCTTCGGTGTTGGAAGCCATTCCCCGAGAGGTCTCTTTGTCTCAGGATCCTCGGTTGTCGATACTTTGCTTAAGGCGGCTTATGTTGGGTTCTTTGGTCCTGTCTCATCGGTTGTTGATCCTCTGTCCTTGACTGTCACTCCGGGGACCTATGGGGCCTTGGTAGAAGATGGTGAAATTTGGGAGGAAGAGTGCTCTGGCATGATTGAAGAGTCTACTAAAATTTTGGGGAGCTTAAAGCTAGAGAAAGTCGAGGATGAAGGAATATGGACTATGCCTAAGAAGAAGGGTAGGAAGAAGAAGGTAGATGTTGGAGGGGATTCCAAGCCTGGGAGACCCTCTCAGAGATACACCAAAATGAGAGAAATGACAAATGATATTGCCCTGTGAAAGCAGAGGACATTGGATGTGTCCTCAAAAAAAGGTCAGAAATGAGGATTATGTCTTGGAACGTTCATGGGCTTAATAGCTTGCACAAACAATGTGCCCTGAAGAACTATATAGTGGAGCATAAGATTGATGTTTGTCTTCTTCAAGAAACTAAGATGTTGATGGTTAACTTTGACAAAGTTGCTAGCTTTTTATGGCCTAATGCTTCCTATGTCTATAGTGATGCTGAGGGAGATTCGGGAGGATTGGTTGTGCTTTGGAATCCTTTCTGTATGCAGGGTTCTGAATTATTTCATTGTAAAAATAGCATTGGGGTTTCGTTCTCGTTTGTTGGAGAAGAATGGTCTATATTTAATATATATGCTCCTAATCAGAGGAAATCGAAGAATATTCTATAGAATAACATGGTGGCTAAGATTAATATGAATAAGGGTGGTCATTGGCTTGTTGCTGGAGATTTCAACTCTCCCCTATTTCCATCTGAGAAAAGTGGTGGCCTCTTGGACTACACTTACAGAATGTCAGATCTGGCTAATTTTTTTATTTCTTCGGGGTTAATTGATATTGAGCTATTGGGCCAGAATTTCACTTGGTCTAATAGAAGGGTTGGTGGTGATGTGATTCAGGTTCGGCTTGACCGCTTCCTCTGCTCTCCTCATTGGACTATTAGATTCCAATCTGGTAACTTTGTCTTAAACGGTATCAAATCATAATCCTCTTATGCTGACCACTAATATTCGTCCCTCTAGTGGTCCCTATCCTTTTCAATTTGAAATAATGTGGAACTCTCACCCCGATTTCAAAAATAAAATTTCTGAATGGTGGAATATTTCTTTCCAAGGGTCCCCTATGTTTAGGCTCTGCTTTAAACTTAAACATATTAAACTGATGGTTAAAGGATGAAACAGGAATGTGTTTGGAGATCTTTTTCAAAGGAAAAAATAGCTCAAGGGGAATTTGAGGACCTTATAGAAAAATATGGATGAGGGAGATGATAGTCAGCGGACTAACATTCAGGAAAATGATGCTAGAATGGAATGGGAATGGGTCTTAAAAAATGAAGAGGTCTTTTGGAAGCAAAAATCTAGGGTCTAATGGCTGAAGGAAGGAGATAGGAACACATCCTTTTTCCATGTTTCTGCCATCAAACATCGGAAAAGGAATCAAATTTCTAAATTGATAAGTGCCTCTAGGGAGGTGATTTCTAATCACGTTCAAATTGGGTCCTATGCAGTTAATTACTTCAAAGAGGCTTGTTCGGCCCCTACGGAGGAGCCCAACCTGGCTCTCAATTGTAAGATCCTCCAACATCTCCCTGCTTCCATCTCTCAGGAAGATAATTTGAGAATTCTTAGGATTATTTCCATGGAAGAGGTTCGAGTGGCTACTTTTAGCATGGGGGATTTCAAAGCCCCAGGACCTGATGGGTTTCCTCCCGCGTTCTTTCAAATTTTATAGGATACTATGGGTTGGGACCTTGTGCTTGCGGCTAGGGACTTCTTCAAATCTGGTAGGATCCTTAAACAAATGAACCACACTTTCATTGTTCTTATACCCAAGATTAGTGAGCCTCTTTCAATGACTGACTTCCAACCTATTAGTCTTTGCAACACCTTTTATAAGATCATTTCTAAGATCCTTGTTAACCGAATCAAACCTCTTCTGGATAAAATTATTAGTCATACTCAAAAGGGGTTTATCCTGGGGCGACACATTCTTGATGCTTCTTTGAAAACCCATGAATTTCTCCACTCTATGGATAGATGTAATAATGTGGGGATGGCTCTTAAGCTTGAAATTTCCAAAGCTTATGATAAGGTTCTGTGGGAATTCATTCCGAAGGTCCTAGCTCAGTTTGGCTTTAATAGCTCGGTCATTAAGCTCATTATGGAGTGTGTTAGTACTATTAAGTTCTCGGTTATGGTTAATGGATCTTCCTGTGGATTCTTCTCTGCTAGTAGAGGGCTCGGATAGGGAGACCCTCTCTCCCCCAATCTCTTTATTATGATTGTCGATATGCTTAGCAGGAACTTCACAAGTCTACTGTTAGAGGGCTCCATTTCTGGCATTAGAGCGGCTACCTCTCTTAATCTGATTGTTGTGCAGCAATTTGTTGATGACACCTTTCTATTTGGGAAGCTAGGAAATGGAAATCTTGTCTTAACATCTATGCCTCTTGCTCTGGTCAAAGCATCAACTACAATAAAAGAAAGATTTACTTCTTTAATTGCTTGCCTAATTTGGAAAACAGGGTGATTGCGATCCTGGGATGTGTTGGTGATTCTCTCCCGTTGGTATATCTTGTACTCCCTCTCATGGTTAAGGAGGTTCCCCCAGAGTTCTAGAATTCTATTCTGGAGAGGATTCAAAGGAAGTTGGTTGGGTGGAAGAGCTCTTTGCTTAGTCATGCTAGAAAACTTCAACTTCTCATTGCGGCCATACAAGGTATCCCCACCTACTTTCTAGCTATTTTTAAGATTCCTAAGTATATTTCTGATAAGTTTGAAAGAATTCAAAGGAATTTTCTTTGGTCCGGTATTGAGGGAAAAAAAATTGCTTTGGTAAAATGGGAAAAGGTTTATCAGGCTAAAAATTGTGGTGGGCTTGGAATATGGAAGATTTTCATCTCTAACAGGGCACTAATGGCCAAGGCTGGGTGGGACCAGTTAAGGAACACCAAGGACTGGTGCAAAATTTTGAATGCTAAATACCTCCAGAATAGGTCTTTGATTGATTGTCTTTTGGAACCTCATCCCCAAGGCTCTATTGTTTGGAGGAGCATTTGTAGCATACAAGGCCTGCTAAAGAAAGGGATTAAATGGAAAATGAGAAATAGGGTCAAAATTAGGTTCTAGGAAGATACTTGGCTTTTGGACTCCTCCTTGGCTTGCTCTGACTTTGGGGTGGTGATGAGTGAGGCTCAGAGATTCTTTGGCTTACATATCAGTGACTATGTGGCTGGCCCTCCTAGAGCTAGGATTTGGAGGGATCTCTCCCTTTGTTTCCCCCACTCTCTTGACCTTTGTCACCTAGCTCGATCCCTTCAGGTGTTGCTCTCCAGTATCAGATTTCCTTCCTATGACAAGGAGGATGAGTTCTTTTGGTCTTTAGATAAACAGGGGGGTCTTTCGGTGTGATCAGCTTATAGACTATTGACTAATGAAATTTTTGTTGTGGAACCTTGGAGGAGGGTTAGGAATCGTCACATGATCCCTAAAATTAATTTTTCCTAGTGGATGACCTATCATAATAGGATTCTAACTCAGGAAAATTTGAGAATTCGAGGGTTGTTCTTTCCCAATAGATGTTTTCTATGCAAGGAGGGGGAGGAAACTGCCAGCCACCTTCTATTACACTACCCGTATGTTGCTGAAGTTTGGGAGATGGCTTTTGAGAAATTTGATGTCCTTTGGGTTATGAGAAAAGACCTTTTATAATTTATCCTGGGCTGGAATGGCCCTTTTTTCCACCCTCTGACTGGTGAAATATGGAAGCAGGTCCCCCCAATCTTAGGTTGGTGTTTTTGGAAGGAGAGGAATAATAGGGTTTTCAGGAATATTGAACAGAGCCCCAAGGAAGTGTTTGGCATTGGTGTTAGGCTCATTGAGGAGAATATCTCTCTTTAATGGGAAACTACTAGAGATGGGGTTGCTGGTTTACGAAATAAAAATGTTTAAGGAAATGACATCAAGATCTAAA
The DNA here is from genome assembly GCA_007115665.2 of Sequoiadendron giganteum. NCBI lineage: Eukaryota > Viridiplantae > Streptophyta > Pinopsida > Cupressales > Cupressaceae > Sequoiadendron > Sequoiadendron giganteum. The sequence goes on along the minus strand of CM021100.1, from coordinate 50,778,310 downwards.
GGCTAACACCTTTGATAATTCAAAACTATTAGCTAGAAAAAATACCAAATGGGAGCCTCTGGATTGTGCATGGTTCAAAATTAATTTTGATGGGGCTGCTAAAGGCAACCCAGGAAGGGAAAGTATAGGTGGGATTATCAGAGATTCTATGGGAAATATGGTTGCGGGTTTTGCTGGAGGCATTGGGGTTCAGACGGCTTTAGTGGCTAAGGCTCGTGCGTTGTTCATGGGCCTCAAAATCATTGTTTCTCTGGGGATTGTTTATCTCCACATTGAAGGAGATTCCAAGTTGGTGACAAATGTTGTGGAAAAAGATAGATTAATAGGTTGGAATACCAAAGACATATTGATGGATGTTAGCTTCCTTTTGTCCAAATTTAGAGACAAAAAGGTGACTCATATTTTTGGAGAAGGCAACTATGTGGCAGATGTTTTGGCTAATCTTGGCTCGGGTTGGGATTCAGCTAGATGTTGGAGGAATAAGGAAAGAATGCTGCCAAATATTCAAGCTTTGATAGAGCGGGAACAAGGCTACCATGATTTGTAATTATTTTCAACTTTTGGATGACGAGAGCTGATTGGGGGGCCCACTGGTTATTTTGCGTGTGCTAGTGGATGAATGTCAATATTGGTATGGAGTACAGGTGGAGTTTTCCTAGTAAAGATGCACATGTGTGGGGTAGGGAAAGAAGCATCCATGTGTCTGTCCTTTGGACATGGTGCATGGATTTGGTTTCTAAGGTTATCATGAGATGGTAGGGAGGGGATTTAAAAGAGGAGTTCAAGATTTGTTTTGGCAGCTTGACACGGGTTATATGGAAGGCTGTGACTTCATTTCAGTTGTGGGACCATACTGTGCGATCTACTCTTTTGGGAATTGGATTTCTTGTTTTATCTCCTCATTGCATTTGGAGGAGTGATTGTATTTATAATGATTTGACTATCTATGATGAGATTTGGCCTCCTTCTAGAGGCTTCAAGCCAGATAGTTTAGCTAGGGATTCCTTTGGCTTCTTTTGGAGGATTGCTAATTTTAGTTTTTTGGCCTGTCCACATGGGTTTTTGTGCATTCCCTACATCTCTACCAACTCTTGCCTTCTCTACTGTAATCATAAATTCATTAATTTTTGTGTCTTTTCACATTGTGGTGTAATTCCTCTTCACACATGTGAACGGTATGTGAGGTTTATTTTGCTTTGATGTAATCCTTGCCTTAACTATCTTTTGGAGATTATTGTTTGCGAATGCTACAATCGGTATTTTTTGCATCTCTATGAGTTTTTTGTGTAGGCGTGTTCAAACTGAATCAGATAATTGCGAGGAGTTTCAAAACAACCCTCTGGTTTGGAATATTTGTGTGGAGGGAGAAATTTCTCCGCTCATGGAGTGCTTAGTCGGCCATGATCCTATTTTATTGGGTTAGTTTGCCAGTTTTTGGAAGGACAAGAGGGTCTCCATTGGTGGAATTTTATTCGAAATCAGCGAGGATGTTATTGCACAGGCTACAGGTTTGCTGTGTGTGGGGAAAAATATCCTAAACACACAAAAAAGTTAGACCACGAGAGCCTTAAAACATTTTTTAGAGGTGAGGAGACCCCAGTTTAGAACCAGGTGGGGTTTGAAAGGGAAGCGCTTCCTAAGCCGTGGGACCTAGTGTGCATGGCGCTGATGAAGTATGTTACTCTGGAAGGTAGATATAAAACTTGTTTCTTTTATCATTTCCCTTTGTTAAACCACCTTAGGCATAAAATACTACTCAGTTTCCAATTTTTCCTTTTAATGGACTTGGAAAGTTCTGTTGACAAGTGTAAAGATTCAGCCAGTCGTAATCCCTGTGATCTCCCGCCGCTCCCACTCCATTAGGGGCTTATGCTTCATCTATATCACTTTCATCTTGCCTTTTGTTCACCTAAATCCATCACCATTGTCCGCATCGAGAACATTGAACCCATTTCTATTGTGCATATCTCCCTGACCGAATCCAAGAGTCCTCCTCTGAAGTCTAATGTAGACAATGTGGGGAATGCTAAAACCAAATTTTCCACCAAAAACCTTAAGGGTGGGTTGGGCAAGGCCCATGCCAGCACGACAAAAGGGCTCCATGAGCTAAAATCCACTCAAGCTGACACAGATATAAATGTCACTGCTACGAAAAAAGGTTAGGAGAAATGCATGCAGGTTGTGACTACTAAGGATGGCAAGGGTAAGAATGTTGTTAGGAAAGATCCAAAAGAAATATGGTTGTGGGGAACACAGAGATGACTGGAGGGGAAAATGCTAGGAGGAGATCTGGAAGGCTAGCCAAGAAGAACAAGAAGAGTTTAATCATTGAGGATTCTAAGGCGAAGAAGTCAGACAGCAAGGGTTACAAGGAAGAAGAGTCTGAAGATGTGGAGGAATATATTATGGAGAGGCCCCAGCTTACTCTAGTGGATAGCAAGCTTCCTTTTGATGGCTCTCACTCACACTCTCTGTACCTGCTAGTGGATGAGCCTGGTGAGGTTTAGCGAGCTATGGATGTTGGGGTGGATTCGTGTGAGGTGGTGAAGAGATTGGACACTCTTGACAAAAGATTTTGAGGGTTAACTCGCTTCACCATGAAATTGGGTCACTTTGTTACGAGGACTTTGTCTAATGCTATAAAAGAGGAACTGGAGGGGGAAAATAGCCAGGAAAACAAAGAATGGGTGGGAGATGAGGCGGTGGACCTCTTGATTGAAAACTAGGACGATGTCAGTTATTTGCTCCTGGTGCCTGTCTGTCGGCTGTTGTTGTGCTGCCTTTGGGTTGTTTCTGTGTTTTTTCCTTTTTATGTTAGTTGTTTAGTTTTGTCCTTTTTTGGCCCTTGTGGCTCGTTGTGAGGGGTACAACGCCCTGTAAATATTTTTTAACTTTTCAAAAACAATAAATTGTTCTTTTCTGTATATTAATTGTATTAAAATTATATTCTTGTGAATATTAATATTTATTTCTCTATTATGATAAATATATTATAATTATAAGATTATTTGTAATTTTAATAATTTTTGAGTTGCTTTTATTAATTAATAAGAATAAAATTGCCCATATATATATTGGATGTTATGGTTGTGTTGTTGATATGTGGTTTTCATTGATGTCAACACTATTAGTATTAATGTTGCTTAAGGCTGTATATGTTGAGGAGATTGAGAAAATTGTAATAAATATATCTTTTGGCAGCCAGTGAAGTTGTAAAGGTCAGAATGGTGAAATTTTATGTACATTGATATTCAAGTGTTGCATGCTAATGGGTTTATTGTTGAACCTATCTAGTATGTTTTTTGAAAGTCTCAGTGGTACGTATCAAGATTTGTGCAAGTAAAGTGTTATGGTGTTCCTACAGTCATTCTGGTACTGTAGCAGTTGTTCTTGGAAGAGGAAGTTGGAATTCTGGTAATTCCAGTTATTGTGTATGTTCCTGTGATGTTCGTGGATCATTCTAGATCATGTTTTATTTTTGTTGTATGTCTGTGCTATTTGGTGTGATCGCAATCGAAGATTTTTCCGATGCATGTTCAGGTTTTCATGTTCTTTGCCGACATGATGGTAGTAGCATGTTGCACATCCATATGGATTAATTTCTTGTTGTTTGGAATATTCGAGGATGTTGGTTTCAGTCCTATCTTTGTTGTAACTGACTTGTGTTGATGCGCATAAAGATTTGTTCATGTATTAAGACCGACAGTTGTAATTCATCTATTATTTGTGGCCGACAGAGTTGTTCATGTAAATCTATGTAGCAGATATATAAGAAAGGTTGTTTTGTATTATGAAAAGAAGTGATTAGTATGAGTAGAGAGTGTAGTGTGTGTGTGGTGTGTGCTCGGTGTGTATGTGTGAAACACATGTGCAAATAAAGATAAATCATTCAAGAGCAAAGAAGAGTATGAAAGAAGATTGAGCAGAGTGTATGTGCCTAACCGGAACTATCATCAAGCTTTTGTAGAAGCTATTTTCTCAGTTCAACCCACTCAGATGGTTTTAATCTGATTGTATTTTCTTTGAACAGTGAGCTCTAGGCAATGTTCTTGAATGCAAGTGCATTCCTTATTTATTTTTCATTATACTTTTAGCAGGTTATAATTTTGGATTAACCTCCACCGTGGTTTTCTCCCTTAATAGGGTTTCCACAAAAAAAATATTGGTGTTATGTGTTTCTGAGGTGTTGTGTACTTCTTTCTTTCACTGTTAATCATGGGATCTAGAATTAAAGGTTAATAGTTTGATTAAAGTTGTAAATTTTGTGACAACTAATTCACCCCCCTCTCAGTTGTATCTTCTTGTTTTTCCAACAATTGGTATCAGATATAGTTCCTCTGAAGGTGAAGCATAATAGATTGAGGTGATCCGCAATGGAATCTTAGAAGAAGGATAGTCTGAGATTCAATGATGCAAACTAAACCATGTGGAAATTCAGAATGGAATGTTATTTGAAGTGCATTGGTGAACCCTTTTGGAATATTACAAAAGATACATATACTATTCCTCAGAATGGTCCCTCTATTGCTAATTTGATCAAAGAAGCTGAAATTAATACAAGATCTATTGAAGCATTGGTGAGTGCCTTGATAGATTCTAAAATGTCAAATGTGATGGGTCTGAAGACTGCACATGAGATCTAGACAAAGCTGGAGTTATTGTATGAAGGAGATCCACTTGTAAAAATTGCTAAGCTACAAATTATAAAGGGAAAATGGGAGGACATGAAGATGAGCGAAGATGAGAGCATCTACTCTTTCTCTCAGAATATAAATGAACTAGTGATGAGCATTAGATGTGCTGGTGGTGTCTTGGATGATGAAGAAATTTTTGCTAAGATACTAAGATTTGTGCCTCCTTCCTACAAATCAAGAGCTCATGCTATTGATGAACTCGGGTCAGTAATTATAATAAGAAAGGACATGCTAATTAGAAAACTTGCAGCCTTTGAGTTGAGAAAATTTGGTGAATCTACTCTAAAGTAGAGTCTACATTTAAAGCCACTATATCCGGGAAAAATAAATATGATTCAGGAGAAATTTCCAAGAAGACATTTAAGTATGAAGATGAGATGAAAAATATTGAAGAGGAAGAAAGAGAGCTAGAAGAGTTGGAAGCACTAATTGTAAGAAGAGAATCCAGAGGCCATGGTAAGTACAAAGGAAAGCTACCTCTTAAATGTTTTTCCTGTAGTAAAATAGGTCATTTTGCATCAAGGTGTCCTAAAAGAACTTCTAAGTACAAGCCTAAAGACACTATATTTCATAGGAAATTCTATTATACTGAAGAAGGTGTTACTGGTGATGAATCTAATAAAGAAGCTGGAAATGAAAACAGATGGATATTTATTGCTATCAAAGAGAATAGTCAAGTGTCCACTGAATCTGCTAGTAATGTGAATTTTGAGAAAGCTCTTACAGAAAAAGTTGAAGAAAAAGATGAATGGGTGATTGAAATTGGATGTTCACGTCACATGACTGGTGGTAAAAATAATTTTGTTATCTTGGAGAATTATGATGGTGTCATTGTAAGATTTGGAGACAACACTTCTAGTGTGATTCGTGGCAGAGGCACTATTTATTTTGGTGCGAAGCATAATATTGATAATGTTCTTTATGTAGAAGGCTTAAAGAATAATTTGTTGAGTGCTGGAAATATGGTAGACAAGGGATACAATCTTCAATTCATGGATGCTAAGTGCAGGATATTGGGAAACACAAGAAAAGTAATTGCCTTAGGTACAAAGACAAAGGGTAATATCTTTCAATTGAAAACTGCTAGTAAAAGTTGCTTGATTTCTCAAATTGATGTAAGTTAGTTATGGCATAGGTGGTTGTGTCATGTGAACTTTGATAATATTGTAAAGATATGTTCTTCTCAAGCAATCAAAGATCTTCCTAAGATAGTGAATCCTACTAACATTGTGTGCAAGAAATGTTAGATGGGAAAGGAAACTAAAAATTCTTTTCAAAGAAAATAGTACAACTTTAGTGGAATATTGGAATTGGTACATATTGATCTATGTGGTCCCTCTAGAATTAGAAGTCTACAAGATGAAAGGTAATTTATGTTGCTTATTGATGATTATTCAAGAATGATATGGGTTTCCTTCCTAAAAGTAAAACATGAAGCATTAGATAAGTTCAAAAGTTTCAAAGTTATGGCAAAGAATGAGATAGGTCTGAAGGTTAAATGTTTGAGATCAGATAGAGGTGGAGAATTCACTTCCAGGGAATTCAATACTTTTTGTGAAGATCATGGAATTCAAAGACAGTTATCTACTCCCCAGACCCCTCAACGGAATGGATTTGTTGAAAGAAAGAAGAGAACAGTTCTAGACACTACTAGAACCATGATGTTGGAAGAAAATGTTCCTCATTTCTACTGGAGAGAAGAAGTAAGCACTGTTATGTACACTATCAATTGGGAAAATATCAATTTTCATTCTAGTAAGACTCCTTTTGAGATATGGTCTGTCTATAAGCCTACTGTGAAGTATTTCAAAAAAATTGGAAACAAATGCTACATCAAGAGAGATGATGATATAGGAAAGTTTGATGCTAGAAGTGATGAAGGAATCTTCCTAGGTTACTCTACTAAGAGTAAATCTTATTGGTGTTTTAATAAAAGGTTGAAGAAAATGGTTCAAAGTGCTAATGTCAAAGTTGATAGAGATATTGATAGACCATCCATATGTAATGGATATGATTTAGATGATAATCATGACAATTCTAATAATGGACAGAATATTCAGACACAAAATCAATTGCAAATTGTTCTGGTGAACCAAGGAAATCAAGAAGCGGAAAGAAATGAAAATGCTAAAGGAAGAGAAGAACAAGAAGAATTCAAAGAAGATACTAAAACTCCAAATTATGTAAAGAGAAATCATTTTGATAGTCAGATCATTGGTGATAAGAGTAAAGGTATACAAACTAGAATTCTAGAAGAACATTGTTTGATTTCTAAAGTGGATCCTAGCAATATCAATGAAGCATGCAAGGATGAATATTGGATGGAAGCCATGAAAGAAGAACTGATACAGATACAAAAAATGAGACATGGGAACTTGTTCCTGGACCTAAAGACAAGAATGTGATTGGAACCAAATGGGTGTTTCAGAATAAACTTAATGAGCAACGTAAAGTAGTCAAAAATAAAGCAAGATTGGTTTGCAAAGGGTATTCACAAATGGAAGTTATTGATTTTGATGAAAACAATTCCCCTATTTCTAGAATAAAAGCTATGAGATTATTTCTTGCTTATGTTGCTTTCACGAATTACAAAGTTTTTCAGATGGATGTAAAGTCAGCATTTCTGAATGGTGAACTAGAAGAAGAAGCTTATGTTGAACAACCAGATTGATTTCAATTGATTGATGAAGAGGATATGGTGTGTCGATTGAAGAAAGCTCTGTATGGACTTAAAAAATCTCCTAGAGCTTGGTATACTAGATTGGATAAATATTTATTGAAGCTTGGATTCAGTAAAGGTACTATTGACAACAATTTGTATTTCAAGCTGAATGAGAACAAAGAATTGATCATTGAAGTCCTTGTTGATGATATTATCTTTGAAGGAGATGATGATTTGTGTATGAAGTATGCTAATGAAATGAAAAGTGAATTTGAAATTTCAATGAAAGGAGAGCTAAAATTATTTTTTGGATTGCAAATCACTTAGTTAAGATGTGATCTTTATATCTCAGTCCAAATATGTAAAAGAGTTAATGAAAAAGTTTGGCATGGAAGAAGAAAATCTTGTTGGTACACCTATGGTGACTGGATGTAAACTCACATAGAATGATGAATCTCATAAAGTAAATCAAACAAGGTATAGATCAATGACTAGTGGGTTTCTCTACTTGACTCAGACAAGGCCAGATATAATGAATGTTGTGTGCATGGTTGCTAGATTTCAAGCAGATCCAAGGGAATCACATGTAACTACTATAAAAAGTATTTTCAGATACCTGAAAGGAACAAGTGATTTTGGATTATGGTATCCAAAAGATGATGATCTTATTTTGAATACTTATAGTAATGTGGATTGGGCAGGTAATGTCAATGACAAAAAAAGTACAAGTGGTGGTGCATTCTTCCTAGGGAAGAAGCTAGTGTCTTGGTTAAGCAAAAAGAAGAACTTAGTTTCCTTATCTACTGTCGAAGCAGAATACATTGTTGTTGCTAACAACTATACTCAAGTAATGTGGATGAATTAGTTGCTAAGTGATGTCAAGATTGAGTGTGAAGAGCCTATTATCATATTCTGTGACAATTCAAGCGCCATAAAAATTTCCAAGAATCTAGTGATGCATTCGAAGACAAAGCATATCTCCATCAAGTATCACTTCTTGAAAGACAAAGTGAATAATAGAGAAGTCAAACTGGAATATGTACCTACTAAAGAGAAAGTTGTAGATATTTTCACTAAGTCATTGCCTAAGGATACTTTTGAGTGCCTTGGAGGCAAGTTAGGGGTGATTTTCCCTCCTGATCAAAGCTGATGATGTAGTTGTTTGCATCAGTCTATGAATTCATTTATCTATCTTATTTTAGATTGATGTTGTGACTGCTACTCAGGGGGAGTAGTCAGATTTTTTTAAAATATGTGGTTCAGAGCATGTGAACCTTTTCCATTGATGTCAAAGTGGGAGAGAAGTGTAATATGGAAAAAAGAGTGCAATAGGAGAGAAGTGTAATGTGAAGAACCTTTGTGGAACAAAGGAGGAGAAGTGCAATTAGACCCAAGGGAGAAGATGTAAGAGTTAGTTTGGGTTGATGGTATACTTTTAAACATCATGTGTTGCCATCAATGCCAAAGGGGGAGATTGTTGGTTGTTGTGGTTGTGTTGCTAATATTTGGTTGTCATTGATGTCAACACTATTAGTATTAATGTTTCTTAAGCCTGTATATGTCGAGGAGATTGAGAAAATTGTAATAAATATATCTTTTAGCAGCTAGTGAAGTTGTGAAGGTCGGAATGGTGAAATTTTATGTACATTGATATTCAAGTGTTGCATGCTAATGGGTTTATTTCTGAACCTATCTAGTATTTTGTCTGGAATTCTCAGTGGTACGCATCAATATTTGTGCAAGTAAAGTGTTATGGTGTTCCTACAGTCATTCTGGTACTGTAGCAGCTTTTCTTGGATGAGGAAGTTGGAATTCTGGTAATTCTAGTTGTTGCATATGTTCTTGTGATGTTTGTGGATGATTCTAGATCATGTTTTATCTCTGATGTATGTTTTCACTATTTGGTGTGATCGTAATTGAAGATTTTTCTGATGCATGTTCGAGTTTTCATGTTCTTGGTCGATATGATGGTAGTAGCGTGTTGCACATCCTTTTGGATTAATTTCTTGTTATTTGGTGTATTCTAGGATGTTGTTTTGGGTCCTACATTTTTTGTAACTGACTTGTGTTGGTGTGCATAAATATTTACTCATGTATTGAGGCCGACAGTTGTAATTCATCTATTATTTGTGGCCGATAGAGTTGTTGATGTAAATCCTTGTAGAGGATATATAAGAAAGGTTGTTTTTTAGTATGAAAAGAAGTGAGCAGTGTGAGTAGAGAGTGTAGTGTGTGTGTGGTATGTGCTAGGTGTGTATGTGTGAAACACATGTGTGAATAAAGATAAATCATTCAAGAGAAGCGAAGAGTATGAAAGAAGATTGAGTAGAGTGTATGTGTCTATCCAAAACTATCATCAAGCTTTTGTAGAAGCTATTTTCTCAATTCATCCCACTCAGATGATTTTAATTTGATTGTATTTTCTTTGAGTAGTGAGCTCTAGGCAGTTTGCTTAAATGCAAGTGCATTCCTTATTCATTTTTCATTATACTTTTAATAGGGTATAATTGTGGATTAACCTCCATTGTGGTTTTCTCCCTTAATAAGGTTTCCACGCAAAAATATTGGTGTTATGTGTTTTTTATGTGTTATGTACTTCTTGATTTCACTATTAATCATCAGATCTAGAATTAAAGGTTAATAGTTTGATTAAAGTTGTAAATTCTGTGACAATTGATTCACCCCCTCTTAGTTGTATCTTCTTATTTTTCCAACAATATATATATATATATTCTCATTTATTTATATTTCAAAGTATTACAATTTTGGGGACATGACACCGATGGGTGTTCTACTTTGATACTTGTTTCTTCAATTTCCTAAGGGGGTCCAAGCCTCCCCTATCTATGTGTAACTCAAAATTATACTTTATAAGCTCCTTCTTGGAGTATTATGCACATGGGGCAGCAGGACAAGAATACATCCCTTGGCCAAATGTGAGGGGATATAGAACCCCAACATGATGTATATTATGCAACAACATATGGGCAGTCTATAGCTATTGAGTAAGCTCCCACAATATCATTTTTCCATTCAGGTCATGGGGTAACTGATAGGGTCTTCTTGAGAATCCCTCTTCTTTGATGTATGTGAATTTTGGGAATTAGATGAACAAATATCCAAATCCCTTTATGACCGCTTTGGTTCTATGTGTAACTCTTCTCTGATAGTCTCTGACTAGGGTGCGAATGATATGCCCAATGAAGGCATTGTTTACCCTCCTGTAATCATTCTTGAAGTTCCTATACTACAACTGAGAATAGTAGTCATATACTTTGAGTTGTCCCTTCTTCGTTCCCAATACCCCAACATAATTCAATCCTTTATATGGGAGCTTAATGGCTAGGAGGTAGACCAAATAAGAGGTCATATAAAACTATGAATTCTTCTTCACTGCCACAAATTGATTGTGCAAGTTATTGCTTATCATTTTCACCCAGTGGAAGTTGGCATTGCCCTGGAGAATCTCCTTGAAGAAATAAAACATCCACTCCTAAAAGAATGTGGAAGTGAGAAGGCCCATTACTCTACTAAGGAGTCACACCAATTCATTGGCCTCTTCTACAAAATCACTCCTATATAGCGTTTGAGGCACTTTGTTGGCGCTGTCTCTCTTTTCTTTCAACCTTGTTTGATTTATCATCCTTTTGCAGCCAATGGGGTCTTGTTGCCATACTTTCAAGGAAAATTCCTTATCAACCTCTTCCATTACATTGAATTTAATAATTCAAAATGTCCTTCGAATAGACTAGATGGATAGTTCATCCAGTACTCTTCTAACCTTAGTGACTATCCTTCTATTTTGAGGGTGGTAGCATTCCTAGCAAGCCACTACTAGTTCAAGGGCTACTAGAGCTAGAGGAAAATTTGTTTCCTTTGTGAGTCTTCTTTTCTTGATTCTTAAGGCCTCCTTTATTGTGGGGTTAACCATAACCCCTTGCCTTAATTCATCTATATTTGCATGTTTGAGATTCATGTTAGTGATTTTGTCCTAGTTGGAAGTGATTTTTGAGGTACACTCAACCTTGTGGAACTCATACTTCATTTTCTATTTCTCATCCTTTCCTCTAGGGGTTATTTTGGGTCTCTTTCCTTTGGAAACTTTATGCACTATTTGTTAGCTAGTCCCTTAGTAGGTTCCATAAATCTTGCACACGAAAGGTGTTGTAAGTGTGTTGATAGATTAGGAGGGAAAATTTTAGTTAAGTCATTCAAAAATATCATTAATTACATCCACATGTTCCCAAAAGATCATTAGATTTATCATATTTTATCATTTGAGGCTCATTTCTAGAGTTTACTGAAATGAGGTTCTCGAGGTATAGGTTTCCACCCTACAGAAGCCATTAGGGCAAAAGCCCTAATGAACGGCATAGGGAGGACAAAGTTCCACATGTGGTGACCCAACCATAAACTTCTGCATGGCTCGATTATTGAACAGATTGGGCATGAAGCTATTATGCATGTGTGTAATTCTAGGATGGGGACCCTTGAAATTGTTTTACTTATCAAATCAACATTTAAATTTTAGGTGGGTGTGAGGGATGTGGAGATTGTGGGGCGGGTGGTAGGCAGATCTCTACCATTAGACAACGGCTTTAAGTGAGCATTCTTTCATAGGAAAAGTTCCACATGGTAGAACCCGCAAAGCCTATTTGCTTGGTCAACTTTAGTTTTGGATAATTTTTGTACATGTAGGGAACCATCCTTAATCATTTCCTTTTCAAAATATCCTTGCTTGAAAGTTGTAAACATCAAACATGGGGAAGCCACAAGATGGGTGGCCATTGGTGTTCTACTTGTTAATGAACAGTGGGAGGAATACGACATTTCATAGACAGTGGGCCATGTGAGTGAACCCATACGGGAGCCGCGACTTGAGATTTTCATTGTTTTGTGCTTGGAGGGTATGTTTGTGGTGATTAGGAGTATGGAACCTGTGTGGTGGAAAGTCAGTGATGTTTTGTCATTAAGAAATGACCTTCTACAGGTGACATTTTGCATAGAGAACCTGTATGTCATCTTGACTTGGCTAATTTTTCTTAAATTTCTTTGGCCTTTGTGAGTCAGGTGGGAAAAATTCATAGTGTGGAAGGTGATCAGTTTTTTTCTGCCAATCAGTAGCTTTAGGTAGTAGTCACTCCATGAACGGCTGCCCACACGAATAGATCTACAAAGCGTTGCACTTGGGGATTTTTACTTTTCAAGTTGAAGTTTTAGGTTCATGGAAATGACAAGCGTAGAGATCACACAACAAGAGGTAGTAATTTTTTTTCCTTTGATTGTGGTAGGGGTGCAATGGCCCCTCCATAGGTAGTTTTCCATGGAGATGGATCCATAAAAGGGATTTGACTCAATGCTTCGAATTTTATTTTTATGACAAGGACGTGGAATACTTAGGTCAAGGGACTACATTAAGTATGTTGGTAAGAGCAGAATAAAGCTTCAATCAAAGCAGTCTACAAGGGCGTACCTAGGGTGGCACCCCTTTGGGGAAATTTTGGCACTTCAATTTTATCCATGGACATGAGTAGTAATAGAGGCAAGGTCTATGAAGCAGGAAACCTTTTAAGGGTGGTCATTAGGTGATGTCCATAGAGGGATAGCTTCCCAAATGTGGCATCCCACAGTGACGAACACATAGGGGTTTCCCAGCTTAAGGATTTCATTGATTTTTCCAAGTTTGAGGGTGAATGTGGAGCCCCTAGGTCTTCATCGTTGATCACGACGATGGTAGGGCGAAGTTCCACATGAAGACTTATGAGAAAATTTCAACCTATTCTAAGGGTTCTCGTCATTTTGGAAATGTTTGAGTGTGGAATCTAAGGTTATAAAAGCCACCATTGACCTCATTGATTTGAATAGCACCTGTAGGCATAAATCTCAGTTCAGAACTTGTGATGGTGGCATTTCTTAAACAAACTAGGGTTTGATTTTCTAATGATCTAGCATTTAACAGTTTGTTTATTTTAAAACCCTAATCAATTTATTATAAATCAATAGTTATGGCAACATTTAGGGCTTATCTTAATAGATAGCATAGGTGGTTGCAATTCAATTGCTCAAGGTTTCTTTCATGCATGCAAATGCTTCCTTCGCCCTCTCGAAATTTGAAAATGGTCAGAAAAAATGATAGTTTGAAGGGTTTTATTTATAGACTATCTCACCATTAATGATGGAATTGAATGTAGGTATGATGAGTAGATGGTAGGTGGTCATGCGGAAACCCACACCCCAAAGGACATCTGGCAAAGACCCAAGAAAATAAAATGATTGTGAAACCTATGATGTGGACAAATCTGAGGTGAAGGCCATAGAGAACAGTAGAGCAGGGACAACAATCTACCTAGGGAGACCCGCAGTCATGGATCTATATATGGTGATAGGTGCAAAGTCTTCCAGAGGATGGAAGTTTGCAATGGAATCCCTGCAAAGGCCAAAAAATTGGTAAACTTGGATAAGTGAGCTTTGGCCAAGATATATCTAAAAATTCTATGGCTAATGACCAATTTAAGCTCAAAAATAGGTGCACATAAAATGAAGCAAAAGGTGGACCGACCCGACGAAGGAAAAATGGAAAGAGGGGATCCTCGGTACGAACAGGGAATGTGTGTTATAGGCACAAAAAATGGCAACTCTAATGGGAGAACACTCCTAAGAATTCCAAGGATATGTATTCATCTGAAACCCAAAATCACTAGTTTCGCAGACCAGAAAAAAGTGTCCCCAAATAAACTTAGGGCTTAAAGGAGGATAGAATCCTTAGTTGAATCTGGTCACAAAATATCTTAGAAGTGTGTGTGCACAATGAATTAATTTCCCTCCCTAGAAACCATATGGAATAGTGACCAATTAGCTAGGGAAAGCTACATGAGTAATCTAACCCCAAAAGTAACCTAGACATTGCTCCACTACCAGTCAAACATCCATAACCCTGACGGAGTTGTTGCTGCAATCTCCATGAGCATTGCTCTATTTCCAACCAGGCATCCATAGCCCCAATAGAGTTGCTTGCACACCCAAACAATTTCCCATTTTTTAATTTTTCTTTTCTTTTGATTTTCTCTTTTTTTCTTTTTATACTTTTCTTTTGATGCTCTTTTGCTCAACTGTATAAGCAATGAAGCCTATAGTGGGTTTGGAGATTACAGTGGTCACTGGAGAAAATTTAGGATTTTTCACTTGCCAAGGCTTCATGGTAACTATCATATAGCTCATTAAGAGTTTTTTAAGATGTGTGTTATGTGAATCCTGAGATAAATGTGAGAGGATTCAAATAAGGGTTCCATTCTAGGGCAAGCTAAAGTTTAGATGAAGAGACCTTATTCACAGACACTAGTATAGAAACATCAATAAACTACTGAAAAGACTACTAAAATCTGCTTATAAATGACTACAGTCGGTCACGTGACCACTAGTAGTTTATTGCCAGTCATATATAATGCAACCAAATTGATGACTAAACTATTTTTTAGTCATTTATTGGATGTTTTGATTGATCAATTTGGTAGTATATTTAGTCGTTGATTTAGTCCTTCATTGTTGTGATTTGGTCACTTATTTAGTCACTTTTTTCCATTGATATATTTAGTCATTGGTTTAGTCATTGATTGTTGTAATTTGGTCACTTATTTAGTCATTTTTTATTCACTGATATATTTAACTAGTTACGTATTTAGTGTTTGATTTAGTCATTAATTGTTGTAATCTAGTCACTTATTTAGTCATTTTTTTATTCATTGATATATTTAGTCATTGAGTTTTGTTAACTGGTCACTTATTTTTGTGCATTGGTAGTGTATTTAGTCATTAATTTTAATCATCATTTTGATCAATTTGGTAGTATATTTAGTCATTTTTATTCACTGTCCACTTATTTGTGTGAATTGGTAGTATATTTAGTCAATTTAATTATTAATTGATGTCAATTAGTAGTATATTTAGTCATTTAATTGACTAATTTGAGGATTTAAGCATAAAACATAGAAATACACATCAATCATCAATTGCACACAATAAGACAACCATTGAGAAGGAAAAATTGAAATTTATTAATAAAATAAAGGTGTTCTAGCTATTATAACTTAGAAATAGAGTATTACAGTTGTTATTTTCAGTCACAAGACTGAAAATCTGAGTTATAATATTACAAAGAAATGACTACAAGAAATAAACTTCTCCAAAAAACTTATGCAATGATGAAAATGCATGCTTGAATCCCTTTAATGCGAGTGCATGCCCTTTTCATCTCTTAAAGCTTCTATAATGTGGGAAATCTTCCTAGAGCAAGTTGTAATGTGTAGAATCCAAGGAGAGTGTTTATCATGTTCCATATATGAATCTCTCTCCTTCAATGCAATCAACAATAACCTAGCTAGAATATTTCCTCCTTTATATGCAATGTGCCATCTGATATGAGCAACAAGGTGCTACATTTTTCACCATGAAGGAATTTGTGCCTCAATACAACCAACAAAATTAATATTAGCCTCAATTCATAAAGAATAAAAGTACATTGTATATTGGAAGTTTACAAAAGAAATTCCAAACACATTAGAAAGATAAATCAATTAAAAAATTGTAGCCTTGTCAACAAATTCCTTAAAAAAAGTCTTCAATATAGGCCTAAAATATGCATATTGAACCCTTGATTTTCAAACCATGTTCAAAATTTAAGAAAGGTGATACGCTCAAATTATAGAATGAAGTTGACATATTATAGAATGAAGGCTATCTACACTAACCCAACTAGAACAACATTATCAATAGAAATTTCCTAGAAACCAAGCCCAAGAATGCCACCAAACTTGGACAGAAAAAATGTCAACCCTGGTTCATGTGTTGTCTTAGTAAAGACCTGCACCATTAAAGAATCCATTTATACATAAATTACAAATTAATTTGATGAGAAAATATCTCTGATATCCAACTAGGAAGCCTTAACATCCAAAAATTACTAACCTAATGTTTCACAACAAGTTTCCCAACTTTGACATCATCTTCCCCATTCACTTTACGAGCACCACCCAATTCAAATTTTGAAGTAACAAACAAGTAAGGTAATCTCTACAACGGTAATTTTTAAACTAATGATTAATAAAAAAACTTAAGGCATCCATTAAACTTGCAAGAAAAAAACTACTTGAACAAATACATAGAAGCATCACCAAATGGTTCAAAACTCGTCGTCAGTATAAGTCCAAAAATTTGATGTTCTTGTGCAAGTTATTTAGGTTTATTCTTGTACAATTCATCAAAATTAGAAAAAATGGTAGCAAGTCAGGGGATTTGATCATGGGAAAACTTCACAATTAAAAGGGTTATGTACTATGTCAAACATCATTTCATTAGTTTCAATCCTACCATTTTACCCATGTGATTACTTCCCTATACAATAAGAATCAAACTATGTTTATTTTATTGGTTTTGATCCCTTCAATCCACCTTTGCAACATCTACATGATGCAAAGATTTCCAATGAATGGTTGAAACATATTAGAGGTGATTGAAGGAAAGCCTCTCAAAAATTAAGGAATGATTAAGGTATTGCATGGAACATGGGGTTGACCTAAAAATGTTGCAATAATGTCAAAATTCAAAATGGTACAAGGAGATAGAAAATCAATACCTTATCTTTGCCCAATGAAATCAAAGGATCAACAATGGCAAGAGGATCTTTATCAACCACCATAACTATAAACTTTGATGTTCTAAATTATAACGAATTGGTTGTTGCAGCACCCTAAACTCATTTAGTATTAGTAAAAAAGAATTGGATATTGATCCACTACCATATTGGATCTCACAGGATTCTCCTTCACAAAAAAAAATGATATATATTAATTGTTTAGAAACTTCCTTAATATCCCAATGTAAGTAGACTAAACTAAGTGAGGTTGAGGGTTTGAAGTAGAGTACCATCTTCTTGGTATGTGCTTGAATTTGATCATGACTTGTATCTTGAATGAAAATAGCAAGCTAGCTGCACTCTAAAATCACTGTTAGAAAAATAACCACGAAATCCTCTTTAATTAAAATAATCCTTCTAGATATTTCAAGACAAGATATTTCAATTAATTTCTAAGAGAGCTAATTTCACTATCCAAACAACCATCAATATATTTACTATATATAATTTCCGAGAATTTATAATTTGAATGTAATGAAATCAACCATATTACCAAATATTTGACACCAAAATGTAGTACAAAATAAATTGTTTGACAAAAAATGTGTTTTGATAAACCAGATATACCCTTGATATATTGATTTAAATAACAAGGAAAGATCAAACTAGATACAGTAAGATAACATTCATTAATTCACTTCAGCAAACAATTGAAACTAGAATTCGGCCACCAATTATAAATTCATTCTATTGATCTTGAAAAATATTTTACAATACATTTCAAAATTTTGTCCTGAATGACATGTCAAAAAGTATCTTGTCGGTTACCCACTTTTAACATAAATTAAAAAGTTTTAATTATCGTTGTTTACATAGAATTACATAAAAATTTAAAAGCAATGAAATATGAGAAGTGAATAGAATTTATTAGATGTTGAAGTCCACAACACTCGCAAGATACAAAAAAAAATTACTCAGCATAAGATAGCCATGATCATTCAGATCTGGCAAGGTCCTCTCTCCATGATGGTATTTTCAAGGCTTGGTACTTCACTACAAGGCCTATTCTTCTAGGGGAGCTAGATATGTCTGCTCCCATTGGTACACCATGTAATCATGAGGCCATTTGTACTCCTAGGTTTTTCCTGTGTTTAACAAGTGACTCTTCCATCTATTCTCCAATAATCCTTTGGTATCCATGATGAATTTTGAGTACCCAGCATCTAGTGCAATTATTCCATCCAAGGTTAAATTGAGGTGGTGAATATTCATGTCACCATCCTTCTGTATATTATTGAGGTAGTTGGGAATAATTTTTCTAAACTCATCTGTCCAATCCTTGGAGCCTTTCAGTTGATCATCATCCCTTAGTATCATAGGAATTAACTACTACTTTAGTGTGTGAAATGAATCTATTCTTGCCTTGATCTTTTTGTCTTCTGCAGACATGTATTTAAATTCATTTGTGACCATTCGAACCATTTTCTCAGTAGGCTTTAAAGATGTGGGGGCCTCAACACTCCTTCGTAAAATTCTACACAAAGTCGTTAAGATGTGATGTATAGGTTGTCATTTCTTGAATAAGGGGTCCAATATAGGTACATGGGCCTTTATCTGATCAGCTACTTGTGACAAGGTAACATAAAATTCATACACATTTTCCAATTTGTCCATAATTTGTTTAACCCTATGCTCCAAGATTTTTTCCAATACCCTGAGGGTTTATCTCTTTGCTCTTTCCTTTTATTCTTCATTACTCTTTTTCAACTTCTTAATTTCTCATTTTAGCACATGAACTTGTTCAACAGTGATTTCACCTATATCAGTCTGGATGGTAGGGAGCTGGTATACTATTAATTATATGCTTTTGGAAGGACCTACTTCCTTCAACTATTGTTTCAATTTCACATTTTCTATGAATAACCTATTCACTTCATCATTCAAATCAATTTGTGCTTTCTCATAGTCTGTCAATCTAAGCTCCATAACTTTAACTTCATCCCTAGTAAACATTGTTGAGTACATTCTCATAGTAGCTTCCTCCAACGTTGATGTTTCTTGAAGTGTCTTTACCATGGCAGTCCCTCTCATTTCTTTTACAACATCAAGCAATATTGGTTTTTCTATTCTTGTTTTCCTTTTCCAAAAGGCTTGGGTTTCAAGTCTTGGATTGTAACCTTTTCCACTCATTCCATCATTTGAATTGAATTCAAAAACCAACATGGGATATTCTTGGCTTCTTACTTAATCCAGTAAGAATATATTTGTTAACTCCATCCTAGGAATAATTAGCATATTTCTTTCTAAGACCAATTTTCTTGCTTCTTAGGGGCTAATAGTAATTTCATTAATCTTGAGTTCTTCAAGAGTGTGGGAAAAAATATACTCATGTTGTGACTCCTCATTTCCCATCTTATTAATTTGGAGTCTCTCCTCAAATTCTTTCATTTTCATGTTAAACCAAAAATCCTTAAACTCGGGAGTTTGAATAAATTCATCATCTTCAATAAATCTAAGGGTAGCAATCACCCTTTCATCAACATGAACTTCTTGATCATTATGCCCATGTACAATTATTCTAGTTTGTGAGCATAAATTGCAAGCTTAGGCAATGGTTGATCAACTTCATCATCTTTAAAATTTAAAAGTACATCGGCTACCTCTTCAATATCCCCTACTCCTTCACTTATTTCATATGCCATTAAGGGGGAAACTCAATGTGTCTTTTGTCATTTAGGACTTGGTTGATCAGGAGATGCTTTTGATTGTATTGTGGAAGTGCCTTGTATGGGCTCTATTATTACAATACCCCTTGGTTTGATGGGAAGCTTGGGGGTTTTGAAGACTGACCCTCAAGTTTATTTTCTGGTTCAATATATAATCTTTCAAAGTTGTCAATTATTTTGTTCATCCTTTTGATAGGATCCTTTTCTTCAACATAGAATCCTTGGAATCCCATGTTCCTTTTCTTCTTCTCCTCCTCAAGCCTCTTTATGATTTCCCACTTCCTTTTCCTTTGAAAAACTTCATCAAGTGTACAATTTTATTACATCTTCTTCATAATCCATTACATGGGTAATCCCAGCTTTAGTGAGAAGTGTCTACTTTATAACATTATTATGCCCTTCAAGATAAAAGACCCTTTCTCCTCATGACCTCAATGAATACCACATCTTCAAATAGTTCTACAGTTTTTCAAGAGTTCTATACCCTACAGATAGCTCCTCACATTCAATTAGGTCAAGAAGGAATGTCCCCTTTTTCTATATTTTCATAACATCATGCTCCATCCATAACATTTTCCACATAAATTATAAAAATTCAATTCGAATAGAAACAAATTTAGGTAAAAAATGTGGGTTTTGAGGACACCCATAGACCCTTATTATTGTTTGGTCTGCTAAGAAGAACTAGTCACTAAAATCGTGAGTGTGTCCTTGCTCTAGCTTCAATG
Organism: Sequoiadendron giganteum; assembly: GCA_007115665.2. Taxonomy (NCBI): domain Eukaryota; kingdom Viridiplantae; phylum Streptophyta; class Pinopsida; order Cupressales; family Cupressaceae; genus Sequoiadendron; species Sequoiadendron giganteum. The sequence goes on along the minus strand of CM021100.1, from coordinate 50,757,872 downwards.
CTAAAGGTATTAATACTTGCATGATTTTATTAGGAAATATTGGTGAAAGATGACCAAGATTAACCATAACCTTTACTATGAAATCATCATGAGCTATTGCATAATCACTATTTTTACATCTACTATCCCAGATGTAACACCATTTTTGTATAGGAAACCTATTCCCTTCATCATCATTCATTCCCAAAAACATTCTTTTAATCCATCTATTTATGTTTTGGTACAATATTAAATGACACAGCAGAGAGTATTTCCTAAAATTGATGGGAGCTAAGTTCTCTCTTACTTGCAAAAATCCCTCATGTAGCCCTTTCTCAATTTCAACAGCAAATTCATACTCAATATTGAATTCAATATTTTGTACCCTCATTTCCATCATCATGAGATGTGTTTCCATCCTCTCTTCAACATCTATTCCAAGCACTTGGCACAAATAAAAATAAGTTCTTTTGAAATATACTTGGAAGTCTTCTATGGAAAATGGATCATTTTGGGAGGGGGAGATAGGTATCCTCCTATTTTTTGCAACGTTTTTAATGTGTAAAGGAAGTTCATCACTCTTGTAGGTTTTTCTCAATCTATTATAATCCTCCTCACTTCTATCCAAGTCGATTTTAGTGATAGCTTTCTTTTTAAACATAAAACACTCTATAATTTTTTATTTAGTCAGCATCACTAATGGTGAACCATATGGCATTCTTATAGCCCTGGTAGCTGGGTGATAATATTGTGCCAATACTTTAATAAACTCAACATCTACAAAGACATTCGAGACTATCAATTTGGCTAAATCTAAGGTCCAAGGATTCAAAACTAGTATCTTCTCAACCCTTTTTCCATAGAAGTACCAAAACATATCCCACCCTAAGATAGGAATAATTGGGTCTCTACATTCTTGGGTTGTATCTTTAAACACCTTTTTGGATCCTTTGTCTATAGAATTAGGAAACAAATCTAAAATGGATTGTTGCAGAGACCTCTTCTTTGATTTATAAACTGTGCACTCTTCCCTTTTACTCACAAGTTGACTTCGTTTGGGTGGCATGATGAATAATTTTCTCCTACTTGATTTTTAAGTGTCTACTTGTAGAAGCAAATTCAGTTCTTATACACTTGCTATAGAGGGTTTTTGTGAACTTACACGACGAAATAATAGTTGCAAATTTTTCCTACTTGAACTCCCTTGCCTCTAGTACACTGATCTTTGTGAATGATTTCCAAAATTTCATCGAGTTCCAAGTAATAGTTGTTTTTGAGCTTGGTCACCTCGCTATTAATTTCAATTCATACAAAATATTTCAGAATCTATCCATATTTTGAGTTTGAATACATGCCCTTGATCTTGGGAAATCAAATAGTGTAATCAATTAATTCTTTGGTAGCTTGTACAATAGTACCACCACCCCACACACACCCCTTTGGACTCCCATAGGAAAGAAATTTAATTCTATCGGTTGAGTACTTTCTCACCACCATACCACAGTGTCACTATGTACCCCTTTCGGGGCTGCAATTTACTTTAGTTGTTAACATCTTCTCTACCACCCCACAGTATCATTGTGGCAGGGTTTTATGCTTGTCAAACTTTCAAATCTTATTCTAAAATCCTTGGTCATTTTAATTTTATATTGACCTATATTTTTTGATTCCTGGTCACTTAAGTTGTCACTTGTGCCATCAAAATCATTGATTTACCAACCCCTTGTCTTAGGTTGATGGGTATCTCATGTCTTTCCTGATATTAAAAGTTGAAGGCTTAATCTAATTTTTTTTTATAAAATCCTTAGCCTTCGTTATGATTCGTTACCTCATGTACCTATTCATGCCCCCTTTTTATGAATAAATTTTGTCGCATGTGTAGGATAGAGCTTTGTATGGGCTGTTTGATCAATTGAATCAATCTGGACCATTCCCCATATGCCTGTGTTGAATTATTATTTCTTATTTTATGTATACGGGCTAGCAAGATTTAGCCACGTGTAGGGTATAATGGTGGGATCGATCCTTCTGGTAAGGATGACTAGAATTTTTCAAGCAGGATCGATGACTAATGGATTGATGATGTGGTCATATCTGTGTCACTCCCTACAAACCCATCTTGTTTCATTTTGTATTTTTTTAATGGCACAGGCTAGCAAGCGATGGCCACATGGTACTTTCTAAAGGTAAATATGTTCCTTCACAAGGTGGTACAAGTTGTTTGCGGAGTGATCAATGATATGTGGTGCAACACGTGTTCTCATTTAGGATTTTCCCAGCGCCCTCGTTCATCTACAGTTGTATGAAGGGATAGTCTTATGGGCTAGCAAGAAATGTGAAACCTATCTGTTTGTGATGACCGATTGGCTTTGGTGATTGAGTTTTGTTTTGTGGAGATTTATTTCAATGGTTTATGATTGGTGATGTGGTTGAATCTTAGGTACTCCCCGCTATCCCTTGTGGGCCCCAATTGTGTCTTGTGTCTTTTAACGGGAAAGCGGGCATTCTCCATGTGGAATTTCCAAATAGGCTTGAATGGTTTCTAATGAAGATGGAATGCTTCCAAAATTGGCTGAAGGGATACTATTTATAAAAATGCACCTTTTTTAGCTTTTTTCTTTAAAGCGCATGCTTGAAGTCTCATTTTTCAATTCTATTAGCCAATGATACGTGTGGAATGGGTAGTAATAAAGCATGGTAGTGTATGAACCGATATTCTAATATCAGATTTGGATCAATCCCCGTGGTTTTTAACAAGGAGAAGTGCAAGTGAAATATTTCCCATAGGTGAGTGAGTATTTCTAGCAAGATGGCTTTTATTTATGTTAAGTACTGAGTGGATGTTTATCTACTTAGTGCTTTCTTATTTTAAAAGAGGCATTAAAGCACAAGTAAAACTCAATTATGAATGGTTATATTGTAATCTACCCATTGATGCATTTTTAAATCATGATCAACAGTTAGGATTAATGGGGATCAAAGTAGAATGTTGTCATCCCGCACGCACAAACATTTTTTGAAGAATTAATGGTTGGCACACTTGCATGGCTCGTTATAAGGAGGAATGATTTCCATACTCTTAATTCAGAAATTACATTGAGTTTGAATTAGAAAACATAATTGGTTGGTGTTTTCTATGAAAATGAATAAGTATGAGGAGTCTATTAGGCTAGTCCAGAGGTCTAGAAGAGTAATCTTGCTTGAGTTTGAGAAGAGTACTCAAGACTCAAGAGGATGATGATGATATGTAGAGAGCTCCTAATACACCAAAGGATAGAAGAGGATGTAGAAATTTTATGAAGTATGGTGTTAAGAGCAATTAATGCCTAAGGAACCAAACAGTTTCAAAAGAATTAGTCAAGTTGAAAGGCAAGGAGTTGGTGGGATATGAAAATAAGACAAAGAAAAGGTGCAAGTATCATAAGGTTTATCTAGGGAGGCTCAGTTATTCTAGCGAGCTTTCTAACAGCCCTTTAGACAATGAGGGTAGCACTAACTAAGAGGATGATTATTATCCCCTCTCTTTGGTACCATCTAATGATTCTGATGAGGTGGTGATGACGGTTCCTCTAGTTCCACCATGAGAAAGGTGTGGGCTAGTATCCTCTGAGACTAATGACTCAGAGTGATGACTATGTCCCATTTTTGTTTTCGATGACACCATAACCCCTTTTTCAAGATTGTCCTATTAAGTGTTCATGTGATTTCTTGTTTCTAGTGCTGATGTGGAATTTTTTTGGGTTAGTGTTTATGAGAGATGTCGAGTTCCCTAGAGTTTGGGTATATGCATGTTTTTGCTGGGGCTACTAGTGGAGAATATTTTTTGATCGGCTGGAATGAGGAGCTGGCATGTCTACATGCAGGTCATGTGAGTGTTGGTCTTTTAATCTTCCATGATGGTATGTAACTGACTAGGGATGCCTCAAAATTTGGTGTAGATGATCTCAAAATGAAATTAAATGTAAATATGATTGAGCATGATACTTGTTGCTCCATTGTTCTATAAAAGGGATTTTTGGGCTCATTACAATGGTCGGACTTTTGAGTTTCAATAAGGTTTCGAGTGAATGCTTATCTCAGAAAATGCATCTTAAATAGTATAGGGTTAAATAGGCTGGAAAATGGTCTTGGGGAATGATGTCTTGTATGTAACAGTCTTAAATTAGTTTTATACAAACTATTGATGTCGAAGCGAATCTTTGTCTAGGAACAAACACTCTCCTATGTATATTTCTTACAAGTTATGAATGAAAATTCTAATGGTGTTTTCATTTTTCTTGAAATAGTTATGTTTGAATTTGTTATACTATTCTCAGCTTTGACTCAAGGGGTTGATTAAAATGCTTGAACAGGGTATAAAATTTGCACGAAATTGCCTGGGATTGCTAAGTAGTGAATGTTTCTTTTGGGCATTTTTGAGTTTTCATAGCCTACAAGGTAGTATGAGGGTATTTCATCTACTTCTGGAATTTGGTAGTTTGTGTATTACAAATTCTTACATATTTGACTCCATTGCTCCAATTATTTAGGCACTGGTCAATTTGTCCCTAAAATCTGGCATGAAAAATGAGAACATAACACACCTAGCCTTGAAATTGAAGTAAGCAAAATACTCTTTTAAAATCCTTGTTAAATGAATTGTGTGTGGAATGAAAATATGTTGATTCATAGAAAATAGATAATCATTCACTTGAAAGACATGCCAAGTCTTTAGTGGGATGGGTGTATTTGCACTCAATAATGAATCTATCTTTTATTAACTTCATATATCTCATGTTGATGTAATTTGGGAATACCTTCCCTGGTTTAATAGAGCCTAAAGTGAAGGATTAAGGATCACAAAATCCTAAGCTCATTGTGTTGGCCACTAACCTTACGATTTATTCATTATAAGAAGTGGCAACTCTTTAGAGAATTGTTAGGTTTTGCTGGAAAAATCACCAACAAGTTACAAAATGAGGGGATACTTTTTTATTTTGTTTTTAACTTAGCAAAACATGAATGCATTATGTTAAACACAAAAAGTGCTCATGTTTTTTTCTAAACATAATGCGAGAACGTTTTTAAAAAAATAAAATGCAAGTGTGCTATAGAAACCAAAAAATATGCTCGCATTATGATTTGATATTACTAAGCCATAACATGAATTTTTTTTATGATTTTATTGATAATATGCTCATGTTTGCTTTATTTTTGGTACATTGCCCACTTTTTTGTACAAAATTTTCATGCACATACCTAGTGCCTCAAGGGTAAGTGGTGATAAAACCCACCTTTATGAGGAACTTTCCAAAGGTACTAGGAGGTACCTCTAAGTACCCCCATCAAATCCTTTGCATCCATCTCCATTCTTAATCACATCCTGTTATGCCTTGCATAACCACCCCATCTTTTGCCTTGGTCAAAATGGGTCCCCCTTTGTGTTTTTTTGTACTTAGTTGTTTTTGAAACAAAGTTTGGAGTCTACTTTTGCCAATACTTTGTTTTTCTTTGTTTTCTCTATCGGAATCGGAACCGGAGTTGAATTGGGTTCTGAAGGTTCTTTTGAGGATTGTTTTTGGTTCTATCCCCATGGTCTTTTCTTTGCCTTTGTTTTTGGTCTTCGGCAGAAGCGGAGCTGGAGTGGGAATTGGGATGGTTGTTATCAAAATATGCAAAATCAAATTCAATTCCGATCCCGCCTCCGCTCCCTTTTAATGTTTGTTTTGTCTCGGTTTTTGTGTTTTATTTTATTAGGTTGGTCTTTTACTTAACTTTTTGTTTTTGTTTTTGTTTTGTTTTTAGTTGTCAGACGCGGAGTTGGAATGGGAATAAGGTTTGGAAATTTTATGAGTTTAAGATCCTATTTCCATTTTAGTTTCGTCCCCGCCAATTTTTGTGATTGACTTTTTGACTGAAGTTGCACTACAGACTAGTGTTCGTTCTCTTACAGTTCCGACTCCACCTTTACTGTGTTTTAATGCATTAATGGTGGTTGCTGATGTAGGTAGAAATTCACATATTTTTCTTTATTAAGGGTTAAAGTCGATCATTATTGTTATTATCACAAGTCTGAGAGCACGAAGAGCAATAGAAGAGTTCATTTGAGCAAATTTATCGAGATAGAGAAGGGATATTGGGTGCAAATCGATTCAGAAAGTTAACGTGGCTTTGTTTGCATTTGAGGTAGGTCTTTTATCTTTGTTGTTCATTGTTTATTTCCTTGTTGTGTTTTGCTTTGTATCTGCTCGCGTGTTCAATCATTGTGTTTTAAAGCAATTTTATGATCATCGATGTGACTGAATGAACAGGTTCTTGTTTTGGCTTGTTTGTTTTGCTTTAAATCTTTGTTGTCTTGTTTTATCGTGTCGTTTCTTTCTATTTTAGGGCATTGTCGCTTTCACGTCTTAATCGTGATCGCGTCGTGTCATTTTCAATTTGTAGTAGATTAGATTAGATTAAAGGTTTGTATTATGGTGTGAGTTAGATATAGAATTTATAGTGAGGTAGATTAGGTATTTTATAGTGAGTTAAGGTAGATTAGATTTATTGTTTAAATTAGGGTTTCGTCGTTTGGGAGAATGGTAGGGTTTTAAACCCGTGCCTTGGTTTTATTAAGTTTGTTAGATTAGGGTTTCGTTGGTCTCTGCAATTACTTTAAATAAGATTTAAATAAATGGCCCTAAAATACAATTGTTCCCCACGGTCATATGAGGTTAGAGTTTTTAATCTCCTTTGCCATTTTATGGCGACCTAGGTTTAAGCATGAAGTTATGATGAAAATGAATAAATTTGATGATGTCATGATTAGCATAGGTGGAGGCGGGATTGGAATGGGTATGGACATAAGAATTTTGTTTTTACCAAAGTTATCAATTCCATTTCTATCTCGTTTTTGATTCTAAGTTTTGAAAGGTTTTCTTGAAGTATGTGATAATTGGCGGAGGCGGGATTGGAATTGATCCTGAACTTAAGAATTTTGTTTACGAAGGTTATCAATTCCATTTTCATCCTGTGTCCGGCTCCGCATATAGTGGGAAGTCTTTTGTCAAAATAACAATGACCAAATTGGAGGTGGAGGCGGAATGGAAATAGAATATGAAAAGTAAAATTCAAAGAAAACTAAATCCGATTTTTGTTCCGACCCCGGTTCCGATAATCTCCCCGACTCCAACTCCGAGACCGTTTGTTATTAGGTGAAGTTCCTATATTGGTTTTTGCTCTGAGTCCACCAGTTTTGTAAAAGCACTTGTTTTGAGCTTCTGTCTAGTTCCGACTCCGATGTATATGTAATAGGTATGTTTTTAAAACATGTTTTATGATGATTTATTTGAAGGTCTAATTAGAGGTTTGCTTGCAGGAGATTTGAGAGATGTCAAGAACGTCAGGAGAGGCTGCTCAAAGGAATCAACCAGATGGAACATCAAAGACAACACCAAAAATCAAGAAGGTGAAACTAGAATAGCTACCTTATACATTAAGGTATGATCATAGGAATCCGGTGGTGAAGGTGAGCAAGGTGGAATCAGACTGGTCAGATATCACAGATACTAATCTCGGCTAGTATAGCTTTGAAGAATTACATGAAGAGACCTCTGCAAAAAGGGAAAACTTGACAGGGAGAACTCAAAGGATTGTTGACTCCAGTCTTGCACATATCACTGTGTTTCCTTTATCAGTTCAGTGTCCAGAGTTGATATGTACAGTGGCCAGTACTTATAATCTAGCAACAAGATTATGCATGGATTCACAAAATAATTTGATTATAGATCTTACTCCACAGATGTTCCAAAGCATATTTAATGTTCCTGATCCCAAGAATTTGGTGCAGCTAACTGAGGCTGAGGCATTGGAGAAATATAGTAAGCACAAAGACTCCAATAAGTCTCATTTAAACAAAAGATGGTTAAGCACTGAGAAGAAGTTTTTAAGCAAGCTAGCAGACCAGCCAAAGAGGGCAAACTTCAAGAAGGAGATATCTGATTTGATATTGATGTTGTCCAAAGTGTTTGGGAAGAGGGATGCCTTCCATTTCAAGGAATGGATGTTCCATTTTATTCAAGTGATCTTTTAGGGTGATTATCAATTTGATTGGTCAATGATTGTTTATGATGCCATACATGATCAGCTCACAAGGGTCAGACAGACCAAATCTTTCTTCATGACTTCATATGTGGTCTATGTTGTAGCAAGAATGGGGATTTTCCTAGGATTAAACATAGTAGGTATCATGGGAGTGTTGGATGGACAAAGGAAGGTATGGGAACACTACGATCAATTATCTCTTCAGGTTGCTGAGATTCACTTTAGAAGAGTCAATGATACATTTTTATATGTGGTTATCAACCAGTTGAGTGGAGATGCAGGATACAAGTTAAGCCAAGAAGTTATGGCATTCATTTCTGAATGGGGAAGTTGGTACATCCAATACCCCAAATTTACATACCTCAGATTGTTTGGTTTTGAGGGTCATCCCCATTTACTTCCAAGATGTTGCAGCAATAGAATAGTGCTTATGGAATTTGTATATCAAACCATTGGAGTTAATGCTAGATTTCGGATGAAGCACAAGACAGGATGCCATAAATTTCCCATGAAGTTGGGGGAATATGGCTATCAACACTTGAAGGCAACAAAGGTGGTTTGTAATGAGTTGATACAATTGAAATTGGGATTGTATAAAGCTCATAAGTATTTTGATCCAAAGAAGAAGATGTATGCTTTGTTACCTTCAATGTTTACTAGACATTTTAATTTGTTAGAGGATTTTTGGTGTGATAGGCAGGATGAATATGACTTAAGGAAGAAGAATTATGAGAGATTACCAGTCTCACTTATGGTAGAGTTGGGTATTAAAGATAATATTCCTGACACTTTGGTGGATGATGGAATTGTATTAGATCCCTCATATGAAGCTTTGAAGCTTGGCACCAAAAACTTAGATCCAATAGACTGGAATGAGGAAGAAACGATTGATATTAAGAAACTGGGAAGGATAGTCTTGGATAGAAGTGTGCAATGGTTGATGATGAGAACTCAAGCTCCTCAAGGACCAATCCTCAAGAAAGGTAAAGGGTATAAGAGGATTAAAAGAAAGGCACCTTCCAAGGAACCATTAGAATTCTTTCATCCTGATGTTGAAGAAACAGAGTTGGAGGTAGTCAATGAAGAAGAAGAGACACCCGAGGGAGATGTTCCAATTGAATTTGTTGTTTCTACGCCCGCATTGGGTGAGTCATCTACACAAGCCCCACTCACAAGAAAGAAAAGTAAAGAAGTTCAAGGAGTACTTTATGCCATGGCTGAAGCTACTAAAGGGAAAGAAGTGGAGGAAGAACTGGTAGAAATTGAGATAGACTCAAATGAAACTCTGTCAGAGAAGGACTTGCAAGAAAACATGCCTCTAGATCATACTACTGAGTAGGTTCTTACACAGATAACAATGGAAACAATTTGAAGATGCTACCAAAGAATCTGATGCAAGGGCTACTATAGAGAATCAAAAGGAAATGGAGGCAAAGTTACAAGCCGATGCTTTACTTCAACAACAACAATCAAAGGTAAAAGAAGTTGAAACAAAGACAACAATTGATACAATGGAGGAGCAAATGAGGCTACGAGAGCATGAGATCAAGGTCAAGGCAGAAAATGACAAGCTGGAACTGATACAGAAGATCCATGATCTCGAGGAGGAGAAAGGAAGAAATCGAAAGGAAAAGGAAGCCCTGGTTGCTTGATTGAAGCTTGTAGAGGAGGCTCGACAGAAAGAACAAGAAGCTGAAGCTTTAAGGAAAGAAAAAGAGGCTAAAGAGCTAGTAAAGAAGCAGAAAGTTGAGGAACAAAGGGAAAAGGTAGAGAAACTCATAGCCTTGGAAATGGAAAGGATAGAAAAGGAAGAAACTGAAAGGATAAGAAAAAAAGAAGAGGTCGAAGCTGCAAAACTTAAAGCTTTAGAGGCAGAACGGTTGGAAAGAGAGGCCTTAGAGAAAGAAAAGTTAGAGAAGGATCAGATGGAAGAGGAGAGATTGAGAAAGGAAGAAGAAGATAAGAAAGTGTAGGAACGAAGAGATAGAGAAGAGGCAGAGAAGTTGGTGCAGATGCATGTGCTGCAGGAGCAACAAGAAAAAGCAAAGGTTGATTCTCAACCTGAGGTAAATGTTCAGCCATCCTCTACAGTTGTTGCTTCCTCTTCCATGATGATGACTGCTCCTAGTGCTCCTACATGGTTGAAATTAGATTTGCAGAAGGGAGCTAGAACACCTCCTCAACCTCTTAATTGGGAGGACATGATGAAGGAGATTGAACAGGAAAAGCCTAAGAAGAGGGCTAAAGTTTTTCATTCTACTAGACTCACAGATAAAGGGGAGATAGTTGTTGAATGTGTTGTACCTATGATTGAAAAGGACGTAGGGGATATGTAGCTCATAGACTATCAATTGAGTACGGTTAACTTGGGAAGACCCACTAGAAATCAATAAATGAATCTAATTGATGTGGTGGCTTCAACGACAAAATAAAGGATGATCAAGGACAAAAAAAATAAAGATGACCTTAAGGCTCAATTGGATCAATTACATTCATTCTTGAAGAGTGTCTCCTCTCCAAGGTCACAACAGGTTGCAGCAATTGAGACTCCTGTTTTGCTAAGCAAAAAGGACGTTGATGATTTGGTGCAAGTTAGAGGTAAGGCGGAGATGGTTGACAAATGGATAGACAAAGTGAACTGGGAGGTAGGTGAGGTTTTAGAAAAAGGGTTTGAAACCTACAAGGAGGCAGAGGGAGTAATAAAAGAGATGCATCAATATATTGAGGCATCCGAGAAGTTAGAAGAAGAGTACAAAGAGTTTACTGAAAAGTTAGAGAATATAAATACATTGCCTCTAACTACTCTTTTAGAAGAATCTATACTCGAAGAGGATAACAAAGATTTTGTAGAAAAGACTTCTCGCATCCTTAAGTTTAGGACTGGCTTTTTGAGCAAGCATAAGGATGAGATTCAAGATGCAGTTAATAATTTAACTGAACAGTTGGAAGAGTTGGAAGCAGTTATGGCCATAATTGTAGATGTGAATGTAATGACCAAAGATGGCATGCCATTGAGTCAGGTTAGAGAGAAATGGAATGAAAGATTCCAAGGACTTATGCAGGAGAAAGCTGATGGAGGAGACTTAGTGATAGATCAGCTTGTAGAAGTCAAAGAAGAAATAAAAGCTGCAGGGAGAGAGTTGATCAAAATAAAAAGTATGAAAGAGTTTGCTGCAATTGAGTTGGATCGCATCAAATTTGAAGATGATTGGATTGATGGGCCAGATATGGATATGCTACAACAAGTCTTCACCAGTTATGATGAGTTCATAGCGGATCCAGCTTCACATGCATAAAATCCTACATGCATGATGTTCTTCTTCCTTGCATGTTGCATCCATGCAACACTTATAGTCTTGAGGGCGCATGACTTCTTTTTCTTCTATTTCTATCTTCTATTGTTAGATCAAACTGAATGCATAATGTAAGAACTCAAGATCAAAGTTGATCTGAGTTTACAAGAAAGTTGATTGTTCCTAAAAAGGTGGAAAGCCTAAGATAGAAGTGAAGTTCGAACTTCTTTTGTATATCTATAAATACCAGATGGGTATCACATTGTAATGGTCGGCTAATTGAGAATTGAATTGGCTTACCTAGTGCTAGGAGATAGAATTTTATAGAGCTTTTTGTAGAGATACATTGTACCAGATCTTGTTTACAGTTAATAGAATTGCAGGTTTACGAAATATGGAGTTTGCATTGAATTGTGTTGTTTGATAAGGTTAATGATTTATAATCCATTTGAATGCCAGTGATTGTGCTGAAGCATGATAGTTTCTTTTCTTATGTGATGAAATTCATTAGAAGAAACCAGGTTTAAAGATTATCTTGTTAAATTATCATTGAATTAAAGTTATTAAAGTCTATTGATCTATAGTTTTGATGATGAATGAATGTGTGTTGTTTTGAAATCTTGGAAATATTTGTGATATGCGAATAGTGGAATTGAATTAAGCACCTAAGATGTATACGATGGTACGGTTATACTGTGGGTTGTGTCATGCTATGGTTTTTGTGATCGGTTGAGAAAACATTCATTGTTAGAGTTATATGTCTAGATTTTAGATAAATTTAATTCATACTTGTTGATTTACCCCTTTGATCTATCTTTTTCTTTTATTTAAAACCCATTGATTTACAGGAGCTATTTTGATAGAGTCATAGCTTGAATCCTTTGTTACTAGCATAGGCCCCTTGAATATTACAGTTGCATGAACCAATTGAGTGACATCAGATAGTTGAGAACCAACTACCAGGACCTTGGGAGTTAGGCCACTATAGGTTCACTTTCTCTTTCAAGAGAGATAGAGTAGAAATATTCTATTTTAATGTTGTTTGTGTCATTTTAACCATCAACAGAAATTGGTGCTAGAAGGAAGGCCTGAAAGGACAAGCTAGCTCACGGAAGATCTTTTTCGCCAGAGGGATACGAGAGGGTTCTTAGATCCTCTACTAATCGTGAACTATTCGAGAAACTTCAAACCCCGGTTAGATCAAGACCTCATGCTCGTAGGGTAGAAATACCTACATTACCACCACCGCTTACTCCACCACGATTTCCACCAATTCCATCCACACCACCACCAAGTAGGCCTTTGTCACCACCAATTCGGCCTTTATCACCACCACCTGCCCAATCAATCCCACCAATGGCTTATTTTGTGGGTAATCCCTCCCCGTTAGGGACTATTCCAGGTGGATTCCATGATTTACCAAAGAACCCAGAGAAGTTCTGTCCAAAATACATGCATGGAGAATCAAAAAGTGCAGAGGAACATATACAAGCATTCAAAGATGCCTGCACACAAGCTCAAGTTGCTCATCAAGATGTGGTATGTAGACTATTTCCTTATTGTTTAGGAGATATGGCATATAATTGGTATCTAAATCTGCCCCAAAGATCCATTCTGGGTCGGAATGATTTAGAGAATGCTTTCATTAATCAGTTCAGGGTTTATGTAGACCCTGCAATACTATATCACCAATTTGCCACTATTAGAAAGGAGCATCATGAACCGTTGCCCTTGTTTAACACTAGGTTCCATAGAATGTATCGTAGGCTACAAGAGCCTTACCTAGTGCCGAAAGCCATAGCCATACAGACATATCTGAGAGTTGTTGATCCTTTGATTGGTTTGTTCTTACAAAGAACTTATCAACCTGATGAGATTGACTCACTATCTAAAATTTATCATTTGGCTATCAAATGGCAACAGCAGACAAACCTACAACCTGGAGGGTTGGGAGTATCTTTTTCTCCAATGAATTATCAGATGCCTAATCCACCATTATACAATACTGTCCCAGGGACGTCTTATTCCCATTATGGACCTGTATCTGAGTTGCAAGCTCCACCAACTGTGCCCTTATTTGGCAATAGCATGCATGATTCCTCACATCAATCTCCACAATAGCAACCTCAACAGCAACCTCAAAATCAATCGCAATAAGGGGGAGGACCAACCCATGTCCATTCCTCAGCCATAGTTCAAAATGTGCAGAATGATCAAACTGTTCAACTTACAAGTGAAGTAGAGTCTCAAAAAGACTCTCTCTCTGATGTCAAATGACATGGCATATCTCAGAAAAAATCCTCCCAATAATCAAAACCAGAATTACAACAATCAGGGGGGTTACAACTATCAGGGCAATAACTCTAATCAGAATACCAATAGGAACTTCCAGAATCAAAATTCCTCAAACCAGAATTATCAAAATCAAAACAGAGGATACAATGAGAGATTCAATAACAACAACAACAGCAATAGGTAGTGGAACACTGGGCCTAACAATGGAGGAGTTCCCCATAATTATCAAGCAGGTGAAGAGAGATCAAATACTGCTAATGTTGCTGATTTAAATTTTATGACAAATTGGTGTAGGTTGCATGATACAGCAGCTCATTCTGAGGTCAATTGCTTGCAAATGGAGAAGATGGTGAAGATTGCACAGGCTGATACCCATCCTCGAGCAGGAAATTCTAATCAAGGCAATGGGCTGGCCAGCACCGCCATGACTTATGAAACCATTGAAGAAAAGTATCAATTCCCTATGCAAGGGGATAATGTGCTAGAAGAAGATGTCTATGATGCTCAAGCCTTCCAATCTAAGGGTGGTCATTTTCTGAGGAACTAGAATAAAGGGCCATTCACTACATCTACACCTCCTAACAACATGGTTCCACCAAATCAGAATGTAGATAACAATCCACCCCCACCAAAGTGACCTTCTGATACTTAGAATAGAGGTAGTCAGCCTTCTTTTCCTAAATATCAATTTAGGAATGATTCAAAGTTTGATTTTGTTGTAGAATTGCAAAGGCAAAAGACATCACTATCCTTCTTTGATATCATGAAGTGGTGCGCAGCTCAAAGGGAGGTGGTATTAAAAGCTTTGGGAGAAACAGATCGCTTGAAAGGGAAAGGTAAGGTGACTCCCACAAAGGAGACAAATGCTGCTATGTATAAAGGTAAGACCAGTACCCCACCTTTCTTGTTAAGTTTAAGGATCTTCAGAAAGAATCTACACAATTACTTATTAGATTCTGGAGCATCAGGGAATGTCATGCCTTTTTCGTTTGTAAAAAATTAAGATTGAGTCCTTTTCCAACCAATAAAAGGTGATTCAATTGGATAAAAATAAAGTTAATGTTGTAGGTGAGTTGAAGAACATGCATGTGCAGGTTGGATCAGACCCAAGGATTCAGACCTATATAGATATTCAAGTTGTTGACATCCCAGAAACATATGGGATGCTCTTAAGTTGAGAGCTAATGAAAAGCATAGGTGGATATCTATCCTTGGACTTCTCGCACATGTGGTTACCATGGAAAGGGGTTGCCACTTAGATAAGAATTGAAAGTGAACCTAGGCTCAAACACATGATTACAGAGTATGATACTCCAAATGAAGTAGCATTCTTTAAGACTGAGATGGGTGTTTACAAGCAAGAGGAAGTACTTACTTTCTCTGTAGTTGGTTATGAGGATACACTATCCTTAGATCACACTGATTTGATGGTTCGCATCAACCAGAAAGTTCTAATAAGGAAATTGCAACAAGATAGGCTGGTTTTAAGAACAAAACTGATTTGAGTAATCTACTGCTTCCTAATTGGTGTAGAATACACTATCATAACCATTCGGAGTTAACATGTCAGTCATGCATAGATATTCTAAGGCATGTAGATCTACCCAAGTAAGAATCTCAAGAGGTAACTGAGACTCCCATCAATGAGTTCTATTTCCAAGCTAAGGATGCAACTATTTTTACACGGATTAGTCTTGCTTAAGAAGAGGTTCCTTTACTAGTAGAACAGACTCGGGTCTTAGGGTTTTCAGATCAAAAAGAGGAAGTGGAAGTATCTCAGTTTCATTTTAATACCTCTATTCTAGATGCTTTGCCAATACCAAAAGAGTTAATAGAAGATGAGTTAGATCTTGACTCAGCCCAAGAAATCACTCAGGAGGTAGTTGTTGAACAAATTAAGGAACTAGGAAAATCGTTAACTGAGCTTCTTCTCAACACAAATTTTGATAAACAGCAAAAGTCCGAGCCGCCACATGTCATAAGTGGAAAAATTCCTATAGTTTCTAAAAATAAAGAGCTCCCAGCTAAAGACCAGTTATGGACTCTTAAATTTGATGGTTCTAAATCTAAAGTAGGAAGTGGAGCTGGAATTGAACTAACTAACCTGAAAGGGAAAACTTATTTTGCTTCTTACAGATTGCAGTTTGGTTGCACTAACAATGTGGCTGAATATGAGGCACTTGCAAGAGGACTTATGTTTGCTCATAAGAAGAAAGTAATTGCTCTTACAGTAATGGGAGACTCTGAGGTAATTGTGAAATAGGTATGTAGCCAATACACTTGCCATAATAAAAGATTGGCTGCTTATAGGAATAGGGTCTGGAATTTAATAGAAGATTTTGATGCCTTTGGGATTACTCTTATTCCAAGGGAAGCAAATAAAATAGCAGATGCTCTTCCCATTACAGCAAGTACATTAGAGCCCATGCAAGATTCAAATCTGAAGAGGTTTTTTGTTGAATTGATTTCAGTTCCTCCAATTCCTGACAATGTTAGACACTTCCAGGTGTTTAATGATGACCAACATATTTTGGTCTTTTTGGAGAGTTCTGATGTATTTCAAGGACAGATAATTGATGATGTTGACATGGATCAAGGAGACTAGAATCCAGGAAGTGACAATACAGAAAGTGATAATCCAGAAGGGATAATGGATTTAAAGAGCAATAACATTCCAAAAGGGATGATAGCATTGGAGAGGATATTTGATTCGGATCCACGAGCTTATCAGAGAATGCCTACAAAGAGTGAGGGAGGCAAGTATGAATCTGTTAATTTGACTCACTCAGGGGTAGAAAAGAATTTTCTTATAGGAAAGACTTGTCCTCAGGAAATAAAGGATGAGATAATCAAAGTTTTGAAGCAAAATATTGAAGCAATTTCTTGGAGCTACGATGATTTGAAGACTTTTGATACATCTTTCATCACACATATGATTCCTCTTAAGCCAGAAGCCAAGCCATTTCACCAAAAGCAACTCCCAGTCAATGCATTAATCGAGCCACTAATCTAGAGAGAAGTACAGAAGCTTTTGGCTACAAGAATAATTTTTCCAGTTAGACACTCTACCTGAGTGGCTAATCTAGTTCCTGTGAGGAAGAAGAATGGGGAAATCAGGTTATGTGTGGATTTTAGAAATTTAAACAAAGCCTCTGAGAAGGACAATTATCCATTACCTTCTCTTAATGAAGTATTGTAAAAGGTTAATGGATCTCAAATGATGTCTTTCTTGGATGGATATTTAGGATATAATCAAGTACTAGTAAGTCATGAGGATAGGATGAAGACTGCTTTCACTACAAAGTGGGGCACATTTGCCTATAGGAGGATGCCATTCGATCTAATTAATTTTGGTGCTGCTTTTCAAAGAGCGATGGATGTAGCATTTAAAGACCTGATAGGAAAGTGTATAATCATCTATGTTGATGATCTGACTATCTTCTCTAAAAGTAGAGAAGATCATGCGGCTGATTTAGAGAAAGTACTAAAAAAATGTATTAGTTATGGTGTTTCTCTCAATCCAAAGAAATGTGTATTTGGAGTTTCTGAAGGGAAGCTTTTGGGTCACATTATATCAGAGGAGGGAATTTCCATAGATCTTGATCGAGTAGAAGCCATTTTGAAGTTGACAAGGCCAAGAAGTAAGAAGGAGATGAGATCTTTCTTTGGAAGGGTTAATTTTGTTAGGAAGTTTATAACAGGGTTTGTAGAAATTGTTAAACTACTTAATGAAATGATGAAAAAGGATGCGAAGATTGAATGGAGTGAAGAGGCTAAATCTGCTTTCATGCAAATTAAATAAGCTATATCTAAGGAACCTATTTTAACAAGCCCAGATAATCTAAAACAGTTTTACATCTATTCTTTTGCTTTTGAACATTCATGTGTAGTAGCCTTGACACAGAGAAGAGAAGAGAATGAGGAGAGGCCTATTGCTTTTATGAGCTCTTCCTTTAAGAATGTAGAGGTAAGATATTCATCAATAGAAAAATAGGCTTTTGCATTAGTGCGAGCAATGAAAAAATTCAGACACTACATAATCTGAAGTCAAGTGATGGCTATAGTCCCAGATCCAGCTGTAAAGTCCCTCCTAATGCAAAGTGAACTAGGAGAAAGAAGAGGGAAATGGATGGCCATTTTACAAGAATTTGACTTGGAAATTCACCCAATGAAGCTTGTAAGAGGTCAAGGTTTGTCAAAGGTGATGGCTGAAGTGGACAGAAGTATAACTTGTCAACAATACACTGTTCAGTCATTCACAAAAGATCCTTGGTATACAGACTTAGTCTTTTTCCTCCTCAACAACAAGTGTCTGGAAGGGATGAATGCAACTCAAAGAAGAGCACTAAGGATGAAAAGCGCCCATTATATGCTTAAAGGAGGATCAATCTATAAGAAGAATTTCCAAGGAATCTACTTGCGTTGTCTGGATCAGCAAGAAGCTAAACATGCTATAAGTGAATTTCATGGTAGGCATGGAACAGGACATGGATCTACTGATGCGTTGGCTCATTAGATTTTAAGGTCAGGTTACTATTGGCCTTATGTGTTTAGGGATGCGCATCAACATTGCAGGACTTGTCATGTATGTCAAACTTCTGCATCAAGAGAAAGAAATCTTGCGATGCCCCTACAGCCGGT